>JAODPA010090154.1:0-23929 GCA_025585075.1 Nepenthes mirabilis | reverse complement strand
CAACTATTTAATTCTTTTAGTTTTTTTGTATGGATTAAAAAATTAACCATATCTCAATTTTAGTTTTTCTCTCAGAAGTATAATTCCTTATTCAATCCAAATAATAGTATTTGGATACTACCTTAGAGTTGAAATCAGACTTATATTTCTAAATTCTAATTTAATTCTGCAATCCAACGAACCCTAAGTTGATTTTCTTTTGTTCCATTACAAAGTATGGATTTTTCACTAAGTTGTTATTTTCGCTTACTCATGGCTTTCCAAAATTTCAATATCTTGATGTGAGCCATTTGAAAATGATTGGGGTGTCGAAAATTGTGAAGTTGTGATATGTTTCTTGTTTATTTTGATAACATGAAAAGATGTTTTGTTAAAGTTGGAAATTTTTAGAATCAACTAAATATCGACTAAATTTAGGGTGTCTACTAAAACACTAGTGCTATCATTTGAGAAGTTCTCAAAATCTCCACATTAGACCATGTTGGGTACTTTTGGATCAATTTGATATCGAAAATATTTGAGGTCATTTTAAATAACTAGTGTTCTTAATTGCAAAGAATTGGTTAAATCCCTACAGCATTCATCTTGTGATAAAAACAACTCCATAGAAATCATCACGTTCAATCATTGGTTATAATTTATCAAGATTAGTTTCATCACAATTTACTTGAGTTTTTCAATTGCCTTTGTCTAATTTGTTTATTTAGGGTTATTTACTCCTTCTTACTGTTTCCGCAACAATTGTTTATAATTTAAGTTTGCTTTCAATTGATTTACATCAATTTCATAAATTTCGTTAGACTCTATTTTAATACTAATTCAAAATTGTCATCTTTTTGCTTTAAATTCTTTTCATATTGCTGAAAACAAAATCCTAGGTTTCAAATAGCTAAATTTCCTAATGAGAAAGGTATATCTAACCTACCAGAAAACTATACCGTACCTTTATGTCCTTGTAAGGTTAGGCATACACCCGTTTAAACGTTGTTCTAAGGTCAATTCTAAACAAAGTTTCGACAATAAAATCTGAATAAATTAAGTAAGAACCAGCATCAAAACATAAATCAGATCAAAATCCTGCCCAGATCCTATGACCAGAGAAAGGCTGTCCACAGAACTTTCTAGGCAGTGCTTCAACATGGAAGCTGCACAACAAGGACTTCTAATTGAACATACGAGATCACTCAGAATTAATCATGCATGAATTGTAGCAATACCTCTGCCAAAGCTATTGAAGATTTTGTATCTGCATACACTGGACAAAGCCTTCCAGCAGTCAAGCTTGGTTCAGTCGTAGGCAAAACACTTGAATATTGAACTGGAAAAGGAGACAGTTCCTCTTGCTGAGAAATCAAGCCCAAGATGCAAGAATAGTCATAAAATTGCAGTTGCCCAGGACTGGTCAATATCAATAGTGATGTGGTCTGAGCACCATCCATTGGATCAGAATTTTGTAACAAAATCATATCTGCAAATGAGCCCTGAAGTGTAAGGTCCACACGGGCAACATTCTTCAGAGCTTCCTTCCCAAGAGACCAATCAAGATCCAATATCTGAAAAAGATAAAACAAATTGAATCATAATCAAAGTTCTGAAATATTGTCTCAATATGAATAGTTCTTATCTTGGGTCCACCATAATGTTTCATACAAACTTATATTGCTGTTCAACTTGAGAAAGCGACAATACGTAAATTTCAGAATGAAATTGAAATACATGGGTCATACCCAAACCGGCGGAGGTGAAGTATATTTCACCACATAAGAAAAGAAAGAAGCAACACTATTTGAAACCGTAGTGGCAAGAATTCAGCAAAACTAAAATTTCAATTTGATTCCAAAACTTATGAAATCATGACCTATAAATGTATTCATATGCTAATTGACTCAGAAAATAATCAATCTATTTAGGATAGTAATCCAAAGCTTAATAGAACTCTTAATTCAACAAAGAAATTAAATGACATGCTCATCAAATTTAACCAGCAATATAATACAAAAAAATAGAAATTGATTAAAAGCACCTCGCACTTCTCAAATTCTTACCCTTCCCAAACGTATCATAATCCAAGTAAGATGGGCATTCTCTCTGACAGGATCCAAATGATAATGGGCCATAGGTTACACCTATGAAGAGGCATGTAAGGCTTGGCATGTCCTGATCATTCCCCCTCTTAAAAGCTTGAGATCATCCTAAGAATCTTAGATACAAGTTTCTTCCAATGCATATGGGATTCTTGAGAGGCATATGGTTGTGATGGTTGTGGATAGGATGCATGAAACTTATCAAAAGTACACAAACTACATCAGAATCATCCACACCTTGGTCATCATCAAAATCATCTAAACTTACGCTCTTCAATTATCATAGTGCAGCAAGGACACATTTCAACAATAACTGTTTCCCCACAATTGTGGCAATTGAAATGGAAACTCAAAGTAGCCCTATTAGGAAACCACCTTAAGAATCCAGATTGGGTGTCTCACTATCTGATCTAATATCTATAAAAGATATCCTTTTTTTGGCTTTGTGGAGGTCTTCATAGTAATTTGACTCCTTATCGGCAATCCTACCATAGAAAGCAGTTTGACCCCCTAAATGGAAATTCTCTCGCTCAAGTTTGATCTGGATGAGATACTTGAGCCCTCCAATTAAATGAATAATTGCTCTGGCTACTAAAACCACAACAAGCTACAAGCTTGTGGAATTGAGAGGTGTAGAAGTCCACACCCTTATCCTATTAAATTGAGCACTGAATAGAATGCATAACCTTTTCATAGTTTATATAGATGAATTGCCCAACACTTTATTCCTTCAAGGCGCACCTAGTAAAATGTTATAAAGAAACTAAGCAAGTGTTTGTTTTTATTTAGAAAAGTTAGTATGAATAAAGTAATAATCTGTAACTTCTCCCAAAAGAATTTTTGGAATGTTTTAAAAATATTGAATTGAAACCGCAAAAAATCCAGAGCAATTTAGAGAAAACCGCAATATGATTTTTAAGAGGCTTTATAGGGAAGATCTAATATATGGTCTTTTTTCCAAAAGTTGTTTCAACAACAACGCCAAAGAAGCCCTAAATTGGTCCACCAAAAGCTAGCACAATCCTTAAGGGAAGTTGTGGCAGCTATCACTTTCGCCTTTATTACTTATGATCTTGTAGACAAATTTAGTTTCCATCACCTTAAACCATTCCACTAAAGATCGGGTTCCTTTTCACCATTAAATTCAAGCAAAGCTACCTTAAATTCTTTCTGAGTAATCTGATGGTTTCTTATGGGGGATTACCATGGCACGGAATAACTATTTGTATAGCCATGCAAGTAACAGATCCACTGATTCTTCTTTGTTTCTACAATGTCACTATGAGACTTACAATCAAGTTCAGTGTCACTCCTAATTGGCAGAACCCATAATCAACTTTCACATCCACCACTGTCAAATTTCAACATCAACTTGGTTTTCCACACCCAACTTTTCTATTTAGACAACTAGAGTCCAACAGGTGCAATGATCATCCTGCTCCTCGGTGAAGAACTCTACTTGTACTACTTCATCAACCTGATTGGACAAGACGTGATAATTTTGCATTATTCAACATGGCTGAGAAAATTAGAGATCTTCAATTGTTGTAGTTCAAAAAACAGAATTTGATGGTCTTTTTGGGTTAAAGAACAAAGAAATTGCAAGTTTTTGGTAACGACAACCAAACAGGCCCTAGGCCAAAATTTGATCAAGCTTTAAAACTCAATTTTCCAATTTGAAAAGGAGAATACAATGCCATCCTGTTTCAAAGAATGGACAATTGAGAAACAGAGCACGTGCTTTAGAAGGTCATGGGAAATAGGGCAGCGAGAATGACGATGGTGGATGCTGGGTAGGCAGCGGAAGAAGGCTTCAGTTGGGTCTGTGATGTTTGGGAGGGGTATTGGGCCTGGACTTGAGGAATTAGAATTTTCACAACCAAGTTGATTTTGGTGTGGGTAGGGTTTGGGCTCTGGACTTGTCGGTAACCTTGATTGTCACCGGAGGTATGGCGATGGAGGCTCCGGCCGGCGGGTTGTGGTTTGCAATATCTGGGACAAATAGTTAACACTTTGGCAAGCATTCAGCTTGGGGAAAATAGGGCTCCGGTGAGCTTAAGAGCTGGTTTGGGTCACCAACTACTTCTTGAATTCGTTGGGAGCACCAGTTGAGGCAGTGCTGGGCAGTAATAAGATTTTCGTGTTTGAAGTGCCTGCTGTTGTTGGCAGGCTAGGGGTTCTGAAGGTGAACGTCTATCTGCGATGGTGTTGATTTTATTCGATGAGGACGGCGATGAGAGATGGTGGAAACATAGGTGAGTCTGAATTGATCATGGGAGAGAAGTGGGGTCATTTGGTTGCAGAGCAGGTGAGTAATGTCGCAGCTGAAAACAATTCAGCAAAGATGGCTCTAAAATGGAAGCACAAGGCGAATCCTTTGGCACTGGTGTCAACTAACGGGGAACCTCCCCAAAATAAGAACACACAATTTCTCAAACTTTAATTCAATTCCAGATTGATTGAGTCATGAGCAACAAAGTATTTATAGCCGAGAAAACATTGGAAAATAAGCAATCTAACGAGAAAATTAATCCTAGGCTAACTAGAACTACTAGTTCAACTAAGAAAAGAAATAACAAGCTCAAAAAAATGAACTAGAAATGAAAGGGAAGTATAATAGAAATTCATTAAAATCTCCATGTTCTTCTCATTGTTTTTCTTCCAAGAAAGTGGCATAAGTCATGACCCAAGTAAAATAAGCCTTCTCTACAATAATGGGTCTGCGTGGAGAAACATAGGGATTGAGCTGCCCCATCAACTAGACAAAGGGCCACCCATAATTTGCTTTGCAGATCATAACTTAATTATTGATTTCATTACTACAGTTATCCAGTTAAAAACACAGGAGCTCCATGCGCACAAATATGCACCAGCCCCCCTACAAGCAGCATGCACACACAAGGTCAGGGGAAGGGCAGTTTTGACAACAAAGCGCTCTTCCATGCCAATGGCAAGAATGTAGGAGCTCCAATAATAAAGGAATGCAAGATGTGCCATGCTAATGTTAGAAATGAACTATGACATTTTTGCCTTCTTGAGGAATGTGAGGTCCTCAAAATTGACATTTAGAGATCAACATGTGACGTGATTGTTCTACAAGGATCTCATGCACCGTGTGCTTGAGGACTGGGTTATGAGATACTTATCTAGTTATCAAGGTGTAAGGTATGGATCCTAAAATATTCTTTTGATGATAATAAATTTCATTAAATTGATGAATTTTTAAGGTTAATTGAAATTTTACATCAAAAATTAAGTTTTAGATAGGAGTACGTTGGATTGAGTGGCACCTGACCCACGCTCGTACATATTTTGGAAAGTAGGCATGCACCTAATATACGTCCAATCAACAAATGTGCGTATTTGGGACAGAATGTTGCCACCTAAGGGACACTCATGCATAGTACGAATTGTACCTCAACACCTAACTAGCACACATACACTAGTTTTTTATAAATAGGGCCCTTGGCTGATTTCCAGTCATTTTTGTTGGAGTTTTGAGAGAAGGAAGGGGAGAGAGAAAGAAGGAAGAATTAGGGTGAAATCAAATACCTTTGGCTAAAAATCAAGTAAAAGCGAGTACATCCAAACCTTTTGTTCTCTTATTGTTAATATTTCATCAATTCCTAAGCATTTCTTGTTCGAAATGCTCATATATGTCTAAATTTTGTACTTAAACTTTTTTAGACTTTGCGTGCATAGAATCCTACTCTCACTTCATGAAATTTTATGAAATACATATTTTAAATCCATGCAAGTCATATTTAAGTGTTGAATTTTTGTTTAATGCTCTTGAATGACTTTAAATCCCTTATAAATGCTCCTGTTTGTTCTTAAATTCTATATAAACGTCTCTATATGTTATCTATTTGTAAGAAAATGTTGGAAAACTATATAAACCATGTTAATTTCCTACAATTTATGTAATATAATTTCTATATGTCTTTAAATTGTATATCAAAGTTCTTGCACATTTCTAAATTACACATTAAAATTCTTACATGTCCATAAATTTTACTGCATATCTATAATTTTACTGCATGTTACACATTTCAAGAGAATTTTACATAAGCTTTGATGAATAAAGTATTTTCTCCAATATGAGAAAAACTAAGGAATACTCGTATTTAAGTACAGTTTTTAGTTTGACTAAATATTTACCATTACAGAGAATTAATAGAATATATTCAAATATATCCTAATATATTATTAATAAATTGAATATTGAACCTATCATCCGTGGGTTAGAAAAGTAATATTCAGCCCTACCTATAAGGTTATATGTAGACAATCCACCTACGGATTTTAAATAGTAATATATAACCTTTGGTTATATAAAAATAATCATAGTTTGAGCTTCGACATTCGCCATTTGTTAGTGAGCTTATCACTGATCCTTAATCTTTTTCATATGTTAACATAATTTGAGCATGTTTAGGTATCAGCACACTTTTGGCATAATTTATATTATTATACAGATTTTGGCACAGTTTGAATCAATAGTAATTGGCTTTAGCATGAGTTTATCAGCATTTTGAACTTTAGATCATGGCATAATTTTAGCATATTTAATTGATATATATCCACATATGAAATTATATATGCCTTATAAATAATTAGCTCACTTTTGTCTTGATTTTTATTAACTTTTGATATTAGAGGGCTTGAATTATCTTACATGGGATAAGAATTAGAATGCAAACTATTTGTTTAATCGAATTTTTAGGGTGCTAGAATGTTTTAATGTACTATTTTCAATGTAAATAGATAGAACAAAATTGTAGCTACTAGTTGATGTATTGGTTTAATTAGAATTCAGCTCACATTTTGTTTTTATTTCAATTGATGACTGTTTCTGTCTTTGGGCTGATAATGATGTTAGGATGGCTAAATTTAAGTCTGATTTTAATATTTTTGGAAGTTCAATTTTTGATACTCTGAATTTTAATTGAGATGCTTTCCTTATGAATGGTTTAAGATCATATAATCGTCGTTATTCGGCTATTGTCGGGTATGACTTTTGGATCTTATGATGCAATTTTTAAATGTTGTATGGGTCGTTTAATATCTTTAGTGCATGTTCGTGTTCCAATATTGGTCTGGGTTTTAGTTGGTCGAATAAATAATGACTTGTCTACATCATACTGAGTGTGCCAAGTAAGTGCCGTATGGGTGACAAGGAGAAGCATCATCCTGTGACAAATTGCTCTAATTACTAACAACAATTCTTCGGTCCATTGTAAGTTGATGTAGGCCATAAAAGAATGAAAGGCATCAAAGTCTAGAGAGGATGGTTAAGGATGTATCAAATTATCATTAATTATCAAATAGCACAAACCAGAGCTGGAATGCAAATGGCTATGTTGATGAGAAACAGACCGTGAGAACTTCAGCAGATCCCATTTCATCACCACCATAGACAAAGAGTTGGCCACCATGATCTCTGTTCGACCTGCTCGGAGACCAATGTAAAACAATGACCGGTAATCTTTTGTTGGATGTTGACAATTGGAGTTTGACAAAATCACCAGCTGACTTTTCAGCTCTCTGATCTTTCGTTAGGGCATTACTTGTCAAATTCCATAAAATTATATCTCCATCTATGTAGCCAACAGCAAGAAGTGATCCATCAGAAGATGCCCAACATAGAGAGCTAATTTCTTTATCTGCTTGTTCATCCTCTGATGCTTCATCTTTTGGTTCATTCCCTGTATCATTGGCAGATATATTGATGGGCTTTCCCTTCAAATGGAGAGCCTTATCACCTCTAATAAGGACAAGTTGATCCTTAGATACGTCCCAAAGGACAATTATCCCATTGCCATAAGCAAACAGCAGCCTGAAAGAAAGCAAAACCTGGTAAAATTTAGAAGAATTGGAAGATAAAATCACCCTAAACAAGCAATAAGACTATTAATTAACTTGTGCACTGTCAGAAATAAAATGCACCAAAATTGAGAGATCAAAGGGAGGAAAATAGAGGTTGGAAGCACTGCCACTCTGCTTAAAATATTTAATTTTTTTGAAGCCAGGTCCATAGCTATTTTTACAAATCAGTAAAATGAAATTCATAGGTTCCAAGGAGCCACCAAAAACAATAGAAAAGTAACTTCCTATCAATAAATCGTTTAGGCAGTCAAAAACTATAACATCAGAGCTTCTGAAAGAAATCTTAACCGAGGAAATAATCATATAGTCAACCACACCCATTTTGTTACCATTAATGTCATATACCACACTGATCAGCTTTACCAAAATACAACTGTTGAGCATTAACTATTTAGAATCCCACAACAGGAATGGGACATAGCAATTCAGAAAATAAGCAGTGAATTATTGATAGGACAGGTAGTCAGAAGTGTTAGTGGCTACTGGCTAGACCACAAATATTCCAATTTCATAGAGGAAAAAAATAGCCACAAATTAAGTATGATTATCACCAAAGACATCATCATAGAATTTCCATCAAATCACTATCATTATTATATTATTAGTAGAAAATAAGTGGCACTGCGAGAGAATAGGTGGAAGAACATTTTTTTTCAAAGAACCTAAGCCCATACAATCATGATCCCCAAGGGGTATGCAAACCAGCTGAGACACTTGCAAGCTACTCAACCTGCCCAAACCGAGTTTTTTTTTCAGTTCAGAAAAGTAAAAAAAAAAATTGCTTGGCCAAGAGCTCAACTAACTTGACTCAATATAAGAATCACACACTTCAAGTTTCAGCATTTTTATCTCAACTTACATGCTGGTGAGCCTATTGCATTTTTTTTTATTTTTTTATTGTCTTATTTATATATCACAGCCATTTGGACAGGGCTTCTATACTTACTGATATCATTGTTTTAATAGTAGTATTTTGGCAGCTTTCTTATTTTAGTACTGCCATTCCTTCTTTTTATTTACACAACTTATTTATTACTGAAAGTATCCCTAATCCCATTGAAAACTAGAGTGACCAAATAATTTGATCATAGTAGTTAATGAACCATCAAGGATGCTCATTCGTTTATTTGTGATAACATATCAAATTTACACTCAGTTTGGTCAGTAATTCCTTGGTAAGTACGACAATTTAATGATTGTATGACACTAATCCTACTAACGTAGTGCTATAATAATTACAGTAAATAATAGAAATTTTCAAATTTCGCAATAGGCTATGAAGCCTCTTATTTGGGGACATCACTCCTATTTCACATGTCAAAGCAATCTTTAAATAACTCCGACTCCAGCAGATGTGAACTGACCGACATCTTCCGAAGAAAAACATGACGAGCCAACCTTTCTATAAGAGGAGCCAAGCCCTCCTTTACTAAGAAGCATGGACAAAGACACAAGAAATAGACACGATATGCTAGGACACGTTAGACTAAAGTCATGGTTTCTTATTGATATGGTAATAAAATTCATATAGCATAACTCAATAAGCTCTCAAAACTCCATATACATGTAAACAGCACAGTACTAGACTATAAGATCTCTCCCCATCTTTATTTTTTCTAGGTTAAGGGAAAACAACTACTAGTCTTCTACTCTCTCACTCCCTATTTTTCATAGGTAATGGATTCAAATAGCTAGTTTTCTCAAATAGAAGACTGTTTGGCTTGTTTTCTAATAAAGACAACACTAAGTTTATTTAAAAAGCCAATATTTTGTTTTTGAAAACTGAAAAAGGAGATAAAACATGTCTCCCCCAATGTGTCCAAACTAAAAAAGAATACTTAACATGTTTGACTTGTCCAAGAGTGTAAGGAGAGTGTTGGTGTTCTATAAATGTCCGACTCCAATAGAAAGAAGTGTCCGTGCTTCATAACTCCTCCAGATGATAGAAGAGGCCCATTCAAAAACCCTTTAGATTAACTTGACTTTTGGAGGTTCAGTTACTTATTTTCAGAAGAATAGAAGCATTTAATCCCTCCTAATGTGAATCTTTCTGGAAGCTCTGGATAAAGAATATAATCCCATCCCAAAAATAAATGCAGAGATAATGGCACCAAAACATGAAAATATGGAAGATTGCTGCCTCTCGGAATAATCCCTCCTATATGACTCAAATTACAAAGGATGTCCTTTGGGGTGGGTCTGCACATAGTGCCCAGCAAATATGACAAGCCTATTCCCAAAACTCCATAAGCAGTGTACATAGAGATATCATATCTTGAGCAACAGTAATACACAACACATGTCTTATAATGCATTAGGGCTTCTAGTCTAGAACACTACTACTTTCTGTTAGTACAATATAAGAATGTAAATCACATGGAAGCCTTTATCTTAGAGGGAACAAGTCGTCCAAACCAAATGTGTTGGACCATAGAAACTAATGGTTTGGATTAGGAGTAGGCAACCATAAAACATAAGCCAATAATTACAAGTCCCAAACCACCTGCAGATCAAATCCTCCAACCTAACACAATATGCAACTGTAAATAATCATAGAAACTAGTAGCTGTAAATAATCATGGAAACTAGTAACTAGTAACAAAAGAAGATCAATTGTTTTCTTTCATTAGGATTTGAAGAGGCGAGTAGTCCACAAGAAGTATAAAAACAATCGTTTGAAGGGTATATTAACAATGACCACCAGAAGAGCCCAAAGGAAAACTAGTATCTTTTTCTTACAAATATTCCAAAAAGCAAATAATAGGAACACCACAAACTTCAAAAAACATCCATTGTATAGGATGATACCTATGAACCTCTACAGGCTGAAACATTGTATGGGTACATTAACTGCAGCCTTAACTTATATAGTTCTATTGCAGTTGTATTTACTCCTACTTCACTTATGCCATTGGCTCTGAGATAAATCTGTGCAGCCATTTACTCAGCTAAACAACATTTTTAAGCACCAAATATCAAGAACCAAAAGTCTCCTACATTTGAGCTTGCAACAAACATTCCAAAAGAACAAATGACCCTATTTATGATTCATCTCCCAAACATGGACCAAATGCAAGAAGCTTTGGTGAGAGTCAAATGTACATTTATTTACCCTACATTGTAGCTAAGTTGTTTTCATCTTTTGAACCTATGACCTCAGGCCACAATGGAACGATATTATTGTTAGGAGAATGCCCATTATTTACTTAATAGACAAAAGATATCCTCCCGTTACTTTCTAATTCTCTGATCAAACTGCATGGGAGTCATGAACAAAGACAAAAGAATGTAATAAAATCATGAAAAAAGAACCTTGAATTGTGAAAAACAATTTGACATCCCTAATGATCTAAACAGTGAAAAGTTATTTTCTGAATATCCGACCACTTAGATGTCAAAAGGCCATCCCACAAACCGGAAAAAAAAAAAAATTGCAAGATGTGGATTACCTCCTAAAGGAAGTCTGAGTAAAATATAGGCCAGTCAAAAGTCAAAAGTCATACCTAGAAACGCAAACTAGACAAAGGCTCAACTCTAATGGAAATGAAAATACCCTTGTAGAATGCAGCCAGAACTCGTAGAGACCTGTAATATAGTCCATACATCTCTAGATATATGCACATATTCACATGAGAGATTTATGTCCTGAATACCAACTTACACAAGAAACCAAAAAAGTCACACTCACATTCTACCTCACTCAGGACACTAACAAAAAGAATGAACAAAAAGGGAAAGGATTGTTTTGCAACAGAATCTAGACACATTAAACCAAATTCTTCAATATCAACTGAATAATAATGGCAAACATGCAGCAGACAGAAAACTGTTGAACCACTTCTTCCATGTACCACCCTTCACAGCCTAAACAAGAAAATAGAACTCAATACACATAATTAAACAATAAATTCCACCATTGCATTCATCTACTAGTATTCCACCAATTCCACATCTAGAAAACTTGTGTTGCTTTTATATAAAAGCACCCAAACCACTAGCAATAGAATTTACAAGAACAAAGTGAGACATTCTAGTAAGACCTTCAAAAGGATCATATAGACATCACATAAATGACGAAATTATTTCACCAAAAATTTCTGTAATATCTTTCCAGCAATTTTTTTTCCAAATAAGTGAAAGCCCTTTTGGCTGAATGTATGCTTTTCCATAATATTGTTTTGCACAACTCCCGCTCCACAAAAGGCTCATCAACCATCCAGCTCTCTCCTTGAGGAAAAAATATTGATCCAAACCTCAAAGCATTCATCTGAAGCATTCTCTCCTTACTATAAATAAAAATATCAACCGATAGCTCAAATGCAGGTTAATACGTATTAGCATCGAGCCCCCCGATATCAATTTTTCCAAATGCCGTAATAATATTGCGATTGTTGTCATATCGATGATATATCTCTATATATAGGATGATATTTTCTTGTCAATTTACAATTCTCAAAATTCTTTCATCCAATATATCCAATACCAATAGGTATTATCCAATACAGATCTAGTCACAACCAATTCCAACATCGATACCGATACCAATATTTTCTTCCATAATCCAAACAAAGATCCACTCTGAATATCTAAAGGTCACTCCCCATTCAATGCCACTCATTAAACTCTTCCTCAACCTACTACTAGCCACCCTATATAACAACCTAGCGCCACCATCCCCATTCTTCACCAACCTCATTCTCACCTTTGTTACCAAGTACCAACTATCACATCTTTAAATACAATTTCCTCCAAATCATTTTGCAGGTCCCTTCAATTCATTTGAGGCTCCAAAGACACCCTTTCTAACATTTCCTGAAAAATACTGTTGAACCAAACTGGCAGATAAGCAAAAACTTTGGCATTCCATCTCTTCAATTTCTCCTTGCCAAACCTTTTTCCTTAAACTGAACATGACGTGTCAATGCCACCACTCATTAGCCACTGTCCTCATAATTAACAATCAATTGGTCATCAATGTAACTTAGCACAAGAAAATATAACATCAGACATCTACCTAGCACTCCTTCAGACCCCGAAAAGAAAAATAAAACAAGGGGATGACTCCGATGTGCACTCATTTTAAGTCTACTGGCAAGTGATGTAAATATTTTATCTATTAAAACAAAGAAATAAATCTGCAATAGGCAATTTTCTTCACAGTACAATTTCAAAAACTATATGTTTCTATTGCAATCACAAGGGTAATCGGTAACATGTTAGATTCTGTCCACAGAAACCACATGATTGCCTGCACATAAATATATTAAGAGCAACAAACAAATAACCAGGTGAGTTAAAACAAAGCACTAAGGATTAACTCGTGCCTCTGAAATTGAAAACCACAAGGACAGTTAGAGAAACTCCAAGTGATTGTTATCTTGCCTATTTCCATAAGAACAGGGCTGGGGAAGAACTGCAACAACAGACTGATGATTAAGCAACAAACCCCCAGCAGCTTCTGTTAGAGGAAATAAATAGCATATATGAGATTTTGAAGCATAAAAACCAGAAAATCTAAAATTTAAAGAACATAGATGGGTTTAAAGGCATTGCCAAATGAATGCAATTGATAACATTATCTTATTACTCCACTATTTAAATATTTATGCAAATGGAAGTGGCTGCTGGGGTGCCCATATTTACTAGAAAAACTGATTGCTTTTAAGTTTCACAATAGCTATTTGCAGGGAAGATCCCTTGATTGTTGGAACGAGAAATTTGCGCCTTGTACAATGGTATTCTTTTCCTGAGCTCCCAATCATTTGACTGCCTCCTGTGTTGGAGGCTACAACAATTTTCATATTTTCAATCAAAGGGCAAGCCTTGGCACCACTATGAGGACGCCCCATTATGAACTTGAGTCTACGGGTTGAAACAACAATATACTCTTTGCAATGGATGGGTAAGGCTACCTGCATGACATTTGAATCTCCTTAGAACCCCAATCTAGAAGCTTCATAAATTAAACAGTTTCTCGATGATGAATATCTCCCACAAGGATGAAACTTCATTGTCCTTAACTTTTTTGGTTTGCTTACATATAATCAAGTGCTGGAATTCATACTTTCAATGGCAATCATAGCAACCATATATCGTTCCTGAACAAGGCCATAATTTTCTTCAAGAATAACAATTTGAATAATTATAGGACACTAAGGGGATGTCAAGAATTGGCAAGAAAGAAAAGAACTTGATTCCCCCTTAAAGTTCAAAATCGTTACTTCTACATCGCATGGAAGAAAATATGGACCAATATCTGATATAGAGGCTGACGTATATCAGCTTCAGGCCCTCAATACCAATATTTTTTTATAATAGGACTAAATTTGAATACGTTGTCGTACCGGCAATAATCAAGGTATATTGGTTGATATTCAAAATATTGGCTAATATACCTAATATTTAAAATATCAACTAATATATCCAATATTTGATCGATATATTGATCAATACTACCGATATATCAATAAATATTTACCTATCAAACTTAATATTCTCAAAAAATTTTTCTTCTGATATATCTAATATAAATACATAATGTCCAAATGTCCAACACCAATATGGTCGTGACCGATATTAATATTGATATCTTCATCCATGTTCTAGCATCTAGAGATTGCGATTATTATCCTCCAATATTAATGCTAAGGAGCAGAGGGATCAGGGGGTTCCAACACAAGGGTGTGTCAGAGCCCCTCCAATGCAACCCTAACCACTGGATATAAAAGATCCAACGATCCGAATTTAATTTTTACAAAATTTTTTTTTTAAAAAAAAAGATAATAACTTTTTTTGTTCAATATTTTTTATAATGTGGGCATTTTGATGTTTTAGCAATTTAAAAAAAATTAAAAATCATATTTTATTTTTTTGAATAAATTAAATCCCTACCTCAGGATCATAGTGGGGCTGCTTTGGATGGCCTATTGATTAACTTGGAAGTTGCTGTTAGAAGGTCACAAAACTCCAACCCATGGATGAAAATATCAACTGATATCCGAAGTATTAGTCGATATATAACGATATTGAATCTCTAGATACCGATATTTTCCAATATCATGGCAAAATTATGATATATATTGGCTAGTATTTATTTGTCAACTTATAATTCTTAGAAAATCTTTTGCCCGATATGTTAGATATCAATCGTATTGTCTGATATGTTAGATATCGAGATAGCTGCGAATGATACCCATAATTTCATCCATGCTCTAGCCATTCCAATGCATGCCTTTGCTCATTGATTAATCTGTATTAGACAACTCTTCCTAAACAAGACTTGAATTTTTGTCAACCACCTCTGGATTCAAGATCACCATTTTTATTGCATTTTCTCCCAATACGGAAAAGCTCACAAGTTTAGGTCCCAGTTCAGATGAACCATCACTAACATTAGATGAGCCCCAACATCAACATGCAAAAGATCATGTATGATCCGAAGAAGAATACAAGGACATAATGTGTTTACCGCTAGATGTCCAGTCAACGGCTGCACTGAACTTATTCCAATTTCAACATCTCAGATTGAATCGGTATATCGATATTGATTTGATCCAAGATCTCTTATTATAGAAAGAACAAAACCATAAGCTAACAAGAGCAAGGTTCAAAAAACTCAAAAGAAATTAACACCTATCCTATCTTAATACCATTTTCAGCTTCCCAATCAGAACTAACTGGCATCGGATAGATGCTCAAAAGTTCGA
Organism: Nepenthes mirabilis; assembly: GCA_025585075.1. NCBI lineage: Eukaryota > Viridiplantae > Streptophyta > Magnoliopsida > Caryophyllales > Nepenthaceae > Nepenthes > Nepenthes mirabilis. Next base: position 8,250 of record JAODPA010090154.1, on the reverse strand, counting down.
TACTTGATATACTTGCCCAGGAAGAACCATATTAAACATTTGGAACAAGCATCAACACACATTACTGGCACCCCCTTTAATATTTCAGACAGAAAGAAAGCGTATGTACCAAGTATCTTTTACTTGATATTATCTGGAGGTTACAGGATCTAAAAACACAAAAATAAAAGGCTATGTGATTTCATACAGCATATAGCAACCACTAAACTACTCATATCCAGCAGAAATAATAAATAAGTTGAAGAAAGAGCAGAGGTAGAAAGGATACTTCACAATGAACCATAATTAAAAATATAAAGTAATGAAGCCTTTACTAGATACTGATTCCGCTAGGATATGATATGGAAGCTGAAAAATCCTTTTTTCTTCAGCATCATAGCTTAAAACGGACACTGAGCCGCATTCATCTCCAAGATACCTGAATAGAATTGGAGACAGAACACAAGTCAACATTATACAGTGAACAAAAATATGAGAAAACATTAAGTTTGTCAGTAATATACATGTAATTTGTTCCTTGGAAAACTAAGAAAGTAGTTATATTGGACTGCCACTGGAAGGTGGATGCTATACATCTATCCTGAAGATCCCACACCTGCCAAATTTTACCCATGCTAGATCAGTTTTTGACTTATTGTACATCAATGATGAAAATCTGGAATCTTAAAATCAAGATAGTTGAAGAAACAAATAAGGCTACAACATAAATAAGGAAGGGAATAATGGACCAACATAAATGAGAAAGAGTTATCACCTGAACATCATTTTCATTTGAAACACTGGCTAGAAAACCTTGATTTTGCAGGAACTGTACAAAGATGAAACATAATTAACCACCATCATCAACAAAATTATATGAGATCATTACAATTTTGATAGTTGTAAAAAGAAGTTCACGTCATTAACCCCCCCCCTGCGGCCGCTATTGATGTAGGTATGAAGGCTTTGTGCTGTTTCAGCTGTGACATGCAGTTAAAAAGATTATTTTTTCACCATGTGATACATAAGATGGGAGGTGGAGCTGGGATTGAACCTAGGCTGTTAGACTCGGCAAGTGGGCAGCTCACTAACTAACCTTGATTCCCCGACATGACTCTGGACTTTAACGAGGAACCAAAACCCCTTCCCAAACTATACAATCTTAATACATAACATGACAGCACTGAGGTCTGTAGATTTTGACCACCAAAAACAATGACTGGAATCCTGACTTATATCCTGACAGTCGATTCATAAGTCATGTGTTTCCCTGTGACTGATCAGAACCATATGCAGGTAATTCATCAATCTTGGATGAGAGCAAGCAAAGATAACCAACAATTCAGAGACTTTCCCTAGGAGCCCTTAATGTGATGGAGGCTACTCACTTGCACAGCAATGGCGTGGGTTCCATTCCCCCCTCAACTTCCTCTTCCCTATTTTATTGTGAGAGGGAGAGAGAGAAAGCCTGGAGACTCCTCAGAGGGTAAACAAACTAAGAATATTGATCAGACAACAATAGTATCTCCTTGGTATGTAAATTTCCATTGGATGAGTTAATTTCAATCAATAGAAAAAATAAAAAGAGCATATCACCATCTAAAAAGGATCCAAGATAATAAAATCGCATAAGAACGGCTAGCAAGAAAAAGGAAACAATACATTGAAAATGATTTGATAAAAATGCAGTATGAGTTTTACACATCACCATCTAAAAAGGTGATTCAGTACATAAGGTTTCCGACATGGTGGGTATATGGAGGAAAGAAGGGTCAAATTGTACACACATCACCAACTAGATGACTCCCAAATTATTTAACCTTTATGTAAAAGGTCACAGAAAAAAAAAAAGTTGGGGCAACCAACATCAAAATCATTCACCATATCCATCTACCTCCAGTTTTTTGAAAGGCAGCTGCTTAGGTGATATTAGGAGGCCTTCAATATTGTCACCACCAATTACTTTAATCCTTCCATCCCTATTAAAACAGACATGCAATAAGAAGAAATTAAAAAAAAAAGAGAAGCCACCATAAGTATTATGCATGTGTTGAAGCTTACAACATGTATCCATGACTCAAATATTGCTGTCAGTATTGATAGAGGTATTAGTCATAGTCACATTGATGCAGGACACCACAACCCAAGCATGATATTATCAAAATTTATTTAAAATTTCAATTTTTATTTTCAGAAAAATAAATATAGATATATAGTAAAATAAATAATCAACAAAGCACATGTAATGAAGCTTATATAACCTAAATCTACAATTTTAAAATAAACCTCAGTAGATCCTAAACTTTTACCTTCCAAGTATTTTTGGTGGTTCATAGGATTTCATTTTGATTTGTAAAAAAACACGAATTGAATGGTAAATTGGTCTCCAATCTAACAGATTTGTGTTAAAAACACTAGATTCAACCTACATCAATAAAAGAAAAAAAAAAGAAAAAAAGAAACAAATGGTACTAAAACAAGATTTTTCTAGTTTTATATTGACCAATATCGACTGAAATTTCCTGATATTTTTTATATTTTCTAATAGGACTAATTATCACAATACTATCGTACTATCCATTGATATGTACCAGTAATGGGAGAAAAATATCTTATCCTTGATTAGAAGAGTCAACCCACCATAACAAGAACCACTGTAAGTCATTTCCAACCTCTACAGGTAAAAGACTTGCAATAAATAAACAATTGTGCATCTAGTACCACATCTCTAGTCTTTGTTTTTATCGTCCACAAAAAAATTAGAGATGATATATTAACCCTATTGCTTTGCATTAAAGATGTTTTTTATCTATTTGGTTGGTGGACAATGACAATGAGCATACTAATAACTAAGAATAACATCCTGTGGCCATTTATCATTGTCATTGATGCTAGTATTAACGATTAGAGAAAAAAAGGATCCTTGAGTAAAACATACATACAGAATAATTTCATAAAAATGATAAACAGTTGAGGAGATATTAACTCACAGTGTGGCAATTGCCAAAAGGCGCTGGATGGGGTCATAAGTGACAAGAGATGCAGTGGAGGGAATCCCATAATGAAGTATTACCCGTGGATTTAGTTGATTGCAGTTCTCACTTCTCTTCGGATCTTTATGCTGATAAGCAATGCAAAACAATGATCCACAATGACATAATATATAATGTAGACACTTGAAAAACAAAATTTTAAAATAAGTAAAAGGAGATGCTCATGTAACCAATTAAAAATTTGGTGAAATTCTAGCTATTTGCAATTTCACTAGAATATGGACCATCCACTTGTTTCCTAACACTAGGGCAAACAAAAAAAAAAAAAACAAAAAAGGCACTCCAATGTATGAGACCCCCAATGGAGTTCAGGAAGAGTTAAATATAATGCAATCTGTCTTACCCTTTGTAAAGAGAGTGATTCATAACAAGACATACATTAATGAACTTAAATGAAAGCTGAATACCAAACATACAAATTCGTATTTTATTTAAGATTGCTACAAGAACAGCATAGTGGAAGCAAACTCCACAATATAAGAGAAACAAGTAGGGAATTGACTTGAAGCATGTTTTCCACCAGCTCTAGTAAGCATAACCAATAAAATATTATAATCATAACCAAGATCTTATTATTGATTTAGCATTGACAAATCCCTACCGCTCGCCGTTTTTGAAACAACAAAAATTGTCAATGTAACATTGAAGCAATGGCCTAGCTCCTCCATTGAGACCCACCCAAACATGCAAACACTCTCTATCAACACCTTCTGGCATGAACTATCTATGATGTATATATCTAAGAAAAATCACTCATCCTATTCTTACCTCACCCCTCTTGAGTATGCCAACAGCCACACCCTGTTTGAACCACATGCAGAGTCAGACAACCCCATAGCCAATCCCATCGGAAACACCTTCAAAGGAAGAGATAAGTCTCCAATCACCAACAAACAAATCCAGAGAGTCACCCATACAATCCCCAACATCAGTAGATGCACCACTCCCAGAGACAGTAGCATCTATAACAGATGGAGTCGGAACAAACATACCTTCCCTCCTCATTTCATGCCACAAGAGACAGATTGCTCACGCCTTTGCTCATCTTATCCAAGGAGCATCAATCAACTGAAAATGTGAAGCTGAGTTATTGAAGGTCTGTTATTCCAGGCTTTAAGTTCCAAATTCCACTCTAAACAGAAAGGGTTCCCTCAGGATCTTCTATTCAAAGAGATAATAAGAAGCATCAATCGTCTCCATTTGAATTAATTTATATCAATATTTGGACTCATTCAAGGCCAAAGAGTTAATGGGACCCTCATATCTTGTCACCTCCAAATTGAATAGTCAAGAATGACATAATTCTTTTTCATGTTTTCTGGGCAAAAACCACATAATTAATGTGAATGAGAGGCAATTCAGAATCAGAAATAGGCTAGGTTGTTCCTTTCACGTACTTTCTATAGGTCTCAGAAATTAGATTTCTTGTTGCCAAAAAGAAGCAATTAAGAGTTCGATCGTAATCAAGAAATCATGCCTATTGCATCAGATCCAGCATTCTTCAAAAAAGGACCAAGCACGATGGGATAGACTGCCACTCTATAAGTGTGCTGTCATGCATGCTTTAACAAGTCTGTGGAGCAATTCATTGATGCCATAAATAAAATTTTACAAAGGAGATTAATTAACAAGACCTGCAAAAGTTAAGCACAGACAATACCTATGCTACAAAGACAAAGAACATTAAGAAAAACACAAATTGCATGCCTACGTTTCCTACTTTTTTTTTTTTTTTTTTTTGCTGGGGGTGGGATTAATAACAAAGAAGAGATTACCTAGTCTTTGCTCTAGACAAAAAATTTGAGAGAGTGGGAAAGAAAATTTTTGTTAAGTTGAACTCCACCCAAGAAGAGATTAAGAATTCTAGATTATGATTGGAGTCTACAACTTGCAACCACTTTCTATTCATTAAACATTTTATGGGAAGCCCTTCTATTATGTCCAAATCCCATTTATTTTCTCTAAATTCTCCACTCACTACACATGCTATTATATCATCCTCCCTAATAGAGGCATTGAAATTCGGGAAGAACATTTCTCAAAAAGAGCCTTCTGCAAAACATACAGCAGAAACTTATAAATTTATGGATATACATAGTTGAATGGCTATTACAAGTAGCATAATATGCATCCCTGATAATCAGAAAGTTAAATAAGAGCAGAGGGGAAATAGAATAGCAGACAATGAAAGGTGCAAAGAGGCCAGAGGAATTTAAGGTTTTTCATAGTAACAGTTTAGGTATGCAAAGTGGCAAGAAAAATAGGGAACTCAAAGGGCTTAATGGAACGTGAGCTATGGACAGGACTGGAGGCCTTTTTAACACTTTTTTTTCCTCTTCTTAATTGTTTATTGGTTTTTGTTTTGGTGAATTGTCTTGGTTGGTGGCTCCTGATTTGCTACTTCTATCTAGTGGTAAAAGGTTTCATACAAAAATTAGTTATGAACAGTGCCTTGTATTATTTTAGATATTTATTGGTGTTGCTTTATGTATGTATCTGGGAAACGCCCACATAGTATCATTTCAGAGAATATAAATTCTCCATCTCACTGTTGTTCAGCATCCTTGTGCTGTTTTCCTATCATGTAGAATAGCAATACACATGGCAAATTAATCGAGTCATGATGTACATTGAAGAGGGATACTCCTTCCTTTCCTTTCCCTCCCTCTTCTTCATGTCATCTAAACAAAGGAAGCACGGTGCCAAATAGTAGATGCTCATAGATGTGTCTACTATATCATATGAATACAAACACACAAAAAAAAAAAACTGTAATGAACAAAAGAAACCAAGACAAACACAGATAATGCTTATTCCACTCAAGAATTCTGCTGTTACAGAAAACAGTTTAGCTAGTCCTCATATAAACTACCACTATAGAGTTCATTTCCAAACAGGAAATAAGATTGTGAACCCAATGTCTAGTGATCTAACTTTTGATGATAACAAACGTATGAGGAAGTTCTCATGTTTCAATTGAGTGTTAGAATTCTTGGAGATAAGTATAAGCACTATAATGCAATGAAATATGAAGGTTCTGGTGCTATCTTGCTAAGATGACCAAAGGAAGCAGCACTGCATAAATAAATGACAAATAAGAATGAACATAAGAATGCAAAGATTAGTTCAACTCAAAGGACCAGTCACTTTTGCATAAAGCTTATGGAGCAGAACTTCATTTAAGGAGTGGGACCCACGAATGTTAGAAGTGTCAAAACTTTCAAAAGCTCAACCAAGTTGAACTGTAACTGTAGAAACTCAATCAAGTTCAAACTTTGTTTCGGATGAAAAATTAATTTTAAGCTCTTTGCATTGTGAAAATAATTTTCCAGCGGCTGAGGCTGATCAGCAGAATACAAGGACCTGTGTGGCCTTCGTAGACAGTAAGTGCTATCGTGGTGAGGCAAACCCATGAGGTATTGCAGTTGATCGATCAGCCACTAGATTCATAGCTATCTGAATTTCAAGCTTGTTCAAATAATTTCTATCTTCATCTAAATTTGAAAAGGAAATGCTTCCAGACTTGCACTATTTCATTTTCAATATGTCTAAGGGTTGTTTAGATACTTTTAGTTCTCATTTGAAATGAGTACAACACAAAACGAAGAGCTAATGGGTATGGACCTTGCGGACTTGTCCGCCCACAACATTATGGACCAGAATCGTGGAATATTGATCATTTCTCATGCAATCTGAAAAACAGCAGACCAATGCACACAAAACTCCCGCTATACACATGATCAGGAGAAGGTCGAACCACTTTTGGCTTATTGTATATGGTCTTCACTTGCATTATGCAAGAGGTCATTTCCATGACCTGTGGCCACTAGGTAATATGGTGATAACTCTACCATTGCACTAATGCTCCCCTGTATACCACGATCTGACAAAATACAAATGAGACCCTACTTCAAAACATGAGAGGGAGGAACACCAGAGGTGAGCTTCAAGCACTATGGAGATGCTCCAACAGAATTGAAATGTTCAAGAAAGAATGCGTGTGATAATTCCCTCGCATGCTAGTCCATCCAGATAGCATCCTCACCCTCCCCAGGAAGAACTGCTGAAGATCAAAGTAGATGGAGCTTCACGTAGAGCCTCAATTCACGACCAGGAGGTTTCAGATGGCAGCTAGCATGGTGGAGAAAGGAGTGAGTTCAGCAGAGCGTCAGAATTGTTGGCGCTTAAGCACAGATGTAACTTTTAACTATTAACTGACCACGTGATGGGTTCTAGGATGCTAACATGCAAGCAAACTTACCCGAACATAGCATAGAGTTTGATTGTTGATTTCTGAGAATTAATTACGAAAATGAAAAATAAAAACCCAGATACGATGTTTATGTTTTTTTTTCTAATTCTGGTAAACAATGTGTCGTTTTTCTTTTCTGTTTCCCAACTATGAATATCAATGTCTACTCCATCTCTCTCTCTCTCTCTCGCACACATTTGGTTTACATGTTACGTATAGCAAGCCAAAACTCGACCTCAGAACCACACGCAGAAAAGAAAATTGATCCATCGCATTAAAAGCTAAATTCAGCTAGATAACATTTCTATATCAATCACAAGAAAAAGGAAATTTATTCTAAGTTCTACCCGTTAATTTCAGCCAAATGAAGAGGATCTAAGAGAGGTCAAAATTTTCGAAACGAGAAAAAGAAACCATAAACAATTATCGCTTAAAACGACAAGCATTCTTCATTGCAAAATAAATTTTTTTTCCAATTTTGTGTTCGACGATTATTCAAAACATAAATCAGAAACTCAGCCAATAACCTTAGGACTGTGCGGTAGCTTGTGGAAGAGCTTCGCAAACATGGCGTACGGGCAGCTGTTTGACTTTTAGTATGTATATTGCCGTCGAATTAGTGAGCTATTCTCATGCCCAATGTGTTGTAAGATCTCACCATGAAGAGCATCTACTTCGAAGTTCCAGATCGTATGTATGATCAAAACGCCGAGGAATATATAACACAAAGTAATAGTTTCGGATCATCAAGCATCCGATGAAATCAAATCAGAAGGTTCACTTCTAATTCGAATGAAGAAATTATGTAAGTGATTGTTTCCAGAAACGTCAATCGATGAAAATCGAAATAATCACTTCCTTTCAGAGAATGCAATTGAAGGAGGAGGCGCTTGATTCGTCAGCGATTTCGTTCGAAAGTTTCTCATGGATTTGGAGCTTTGGCCTTTTAGTTGGAAAACAGTTGTC
>JAODPA010090153.1:0-23760 GCA_025585075.1 Nepenthes mirabilis | reverse complement strand
GATTTTAGGTGGTGTAATGAGTATCTATAAGTTTTGTGACGGAACAAGATTTTTTTTTTTTTTGCAACACAGGATCTGGATGTCATCTAGGACCCATATACTTTTAACTATAAGAAGTATAGCAGAAGTTAGTCTAACATCCTGCGGAAGCATTCATCTTCATTCCAAAATATTCATTTCTGAGTACATAATCAAAAATGTCTAACCATAAAAGTCTATGAATCATAATCAAGTCATTACAATGATATTCTCCAAAATGAGCTTCCGAGTCTTTAATAATTCTTCAGACAAGCTCTAATTACTCAAACTCGTCAGGCACAAACTCTAAAGTTTCATCTGTAGGAAAAAAACAGAAAACAGTGAGCTAAAACTCAACAAGGTACATGCCGATTACCATAAAATATTTGTGTTGTCAAGCGGATCCATCCATAAATATTAATAAACAATAGCGGATCAGAAACCTAAAGAAATCAATGCAGGAAGAATCAGAACAGAATCATATACAATACAAAAATTAATACTTAGTCGGATGAGGGTCGAACCGAATGTTAGAGCATAAAACAGAGTCGGTCTCGTCATAGAAGTCTTCTCTTATTCTTTTGCTTACGGATGAGGCATTAATCGAGGATAGATTGTATTTAGTCCGCACAATCTAAGGCCGATAACTGAACAGAAGTATCCCGTCTCGTGGGATAGGTGTGCCACCCGAAGGTAGGCAAGAACTAAGCTTTCCTCCTGACCGTAATGCCCCGAGGACAGGGCGGACCACAAATAGCTCCATGGACAGAGTTCGCTTTCCTCCTGACCATAACGCCCCGAGGACAGGGCGGACCATAATTAACTCCATGGACAGAGTTATCCTCGATTACTATCATAAAGTTTTAAGTCATGCCAGAGAACCTTATCTCCTGAAGCTAAAGTCAGAACTTATTCGTCTTATCATAAAGCCGATTCAGAGTTTATCTTTGTTTGGATCTTATGAGAAGGGAGGCCAGACTTCATTTGCTTCACACCAAAGCGAGAGCTCAAATGTCGGAGTTCTTTTTCAACAAAAAGCCGGAGTTCGTTTTCTCAAAAAGCTGGAGTTCCCTTTCTTTTTCTTAAAAAGCCAGACTTCGTTTTCTCAAAAAGCCGGAGTTGTTTTTTTTTCTTCAAAAAGCCGAAGTTCGTTTTCTTAAAAATCCAAAGTTCTTTTTTTTTCTCAAAAAGCCGGAGTTTAAAAGCCGGAGTTGTTGTGTCTCAGGAGAAGGCCAGAGTTGTTGTGTTTTCATGCTTTAAGGGCCGGACCTGATTTTCTTCTTACACGAGCCGGACTTCATTTACAAGGGAGGAGGCTGATTTGGTTTTCCATATTCACAAGGCTGGTCTTGATTTTCACTTAAGGAAAGCCGGACCTCTTTTAGGCTTAAGGGAAAACCGAACTTGGTTTAGGTTTAAGGAAAAGCCAGACCTCTTTTACACTAAAAAAAAATGAACTTGATTTGCATTAAGGAAACCGAAGTTGATTTATCATAAGAAAGCCAAACTTGATTTCCTCACTAAGAAAACCGGACCTGATTTCTTCACTTAAGAAGACCGGACCTGATTTCTTCACTAAAAAGCCGTACCTGATTTCTTCACTCAAGAGAACCGGACCTGATTTTTAAGATTCAAAAGGCCGGACTTCTTTTCAAAAGGGCTGGAGTTGATTTCACATGTAAAAAGGGGCGGACTACTTCTTTTTAAAGGGCTAAGGGGCCGGATTGGATTTTAATATGCACAAAGCCGGACTTGATTTTAACATGAACAGTGCATGAACATGGCCGGACTTGATTTTAACGTGAACAGTGCATGAATATGGCCGAACTTGATTTGAACAAGGCAGGACTTGATTAAAAAGGGCCAGATTTCTTTTCAAAAGGGTTGGAGTTGATTTCACATGTGAAAGAAGCGGACTACTTCTTTTTAAAGGGCTAAGGGGCCAGACTGGATTTTAATATGCACAAGCCGGACTTGATTTTTAAAGGCCGAACTTGATTCTTCCTTTAAGAAATTCGAACTTGATTTTCCTTGTTTAAGCAACCGGACTTATTCTCCAAAGGCCAATTTCGATTTTTGAGTTCGATTTCAAAGCAAGGGCCGGTTCCGATTTCAATGCCAGGGTCGATTTTGATGGCGATACACAAAGCCGATTTCGGTTTTGATCGCAAGGCCTGATTTTGATTTTGATGAAAGGGGTCGATTTTGATTTCAAGGCAACGACACAAGCCGATTTTGATTTTTAATGCCAGGGCCGAGTTCGATTTCGACACACAAGCCGATTTCAATTTAACCCACAAAGGCCGATTTTGGTTTCGATGCATAAAGCCGATTTCAATCTTGATGCAAGGGCCGATTTTGATTTCAATGCAAACACACAAGTCGATTTTGATTTTTAACGCAAGGGCCGAGTTCATTTCCGACGCACAAGCCGATTTCGATTTAACCCACAAAGGCCGATTTCGGTTTCGATGCACAAAGTCAATTTCGATTTTGACGCCAGGGCCGATTTTGATTTCAATGCAAACGCACAACTCAATTTTGATTTTTAACGCAAGGGCCTAGTTCGATTTTGACGCACAAGCCGATTTCGATTTAACCCACAAAGGCCGATTTCGAATGTTCATGCAAAGGAGTGAATCTATTTTCAAGCAGCCGATTTCAAGTTTTCAATGCAAAGGGCCTATTTCGAATGTTCATGCAAAAGGGGTGAAAGCAGCTGATTTCGATCTCTTCAATGCAAGGACCGATTTCAAATGTTCATGCAAAGGGGTGAAAATAGCTGATTTCGATTTTTTTCAATGCAAGGACCGATTTTGAATGATCATGCAAAGCAGCCGATTTCAAGTTTTTAATACAAGGGCCAGTTTCGTTTTTCTCGTATAAAAGAGCCGGTTCCGATTTCCATGCAAAAAGGGGCCGATTTTGGTTTCAATGCAAAAGCCGGGTTCAAATACAAACCAATGCCGAGTTCATGGCCGATGTTTAATGCAGAAAGCCGAGTTCAATTACACACAAATGCCGAGTTCATTTAAGATGCAGGAAGTTGAGTTCATTTTGCAATGCAGAAGGTCGATGTTCAATGTAGAAAGCAAGAACTTTAAAACAGGGTACACTTACAATAAAGCATGAACTTCAAAAAAGAGTATACTTGCAGTATTCTTAAAAACAGAACTTAAAGAGTAGCGTCTGAAGTAACTTGCCTGAGAGTTGACCGTCGAAATTTTACCGTCTTGAAGCTTTTCCCCTTCACTCTCTTCCTTCTGCTTGCCTGTGCATCAACCAGTGCCAGGTTCATATAGAGAAGGGGTTTGGTAGAGTAACTGGGGTAAGTCACTTACTCCCGTACTTCTTTTTAGGGGGTAGGTGAAGTAATTAGGTTGGTTTACTTACTTCATTTAGTCGCCGCCTAGTTGGATTCTAACTGAACAATAAAGTTTACTTTTGTCTTTAGTTACCATTAATTTAATTCAAGCCAACTGCTCCATTTTTATACCAGCGGCCCACTCTTTGCTGGTCAGCCTTTTTGGGCCGGTTATATTTTTCATCAAACGGGCCGATTTTGTATTCTATGGAGGAGGCCGGTCCATTTTCATTAGGGGAGGGTCGATCTTGGTTCACAGAAGGGAAGCCGAGCTTGATTACAAGGCTGGGCTGGATTTTCATGGGAGGAGGCTGGTTTGGATTTTCATGTATGCAGGCTGGTCAACACATTAATTTTTGGATCTCACAAGTTTGTTAGTAAAAAATAAAATATTTCTTGAAAAGTTTATCATTTTAACCATTTTTAATTGGTAACCGTAACAAGCTCGATCATTAGAATATTTTTATTATAAAAAATGATTAAAACAAAATGAAAAGAATACACAGTCTCCAGCATCTGGTAGATCGAGTTCCATTGTGTTGAGCAATTGATCATTATTGTGACGGATCGGATTAACTGAATATAATTAAGCATAATGTCCGTCAAAAACTAAGTACAAACCACTATATTCAATCATACGTAGAAATCAAGCATATACAGGACACAAATACTACCGCAGTATTCATAGCTCTAATGCTATATCACCGAATATGATGTCGGGAACAAAATACGCCACTAGGTTCCAATAACAAACCACCAATATCCTACCTAAGCATATATATAAAATTATTAAAAACACAACAGAAACTAAACTACAAGAGTATCACCAAAATAGCCATAATAAATCAAAATCTATCTCCCAACGGATAACATATATCAAAAGAACCATCGACCATAGCCTAACAACTTACAACCTCTATTCTTCTTCATCAGATATTAGCTCGTACTCATCTGAAAATAAAAAAAGTAGCAAACGAGTGAGCCAAATACTCAATAAGGTACAAATATAAATAAGAACAAATGCAGTATACTTTAAAATAAAATTAAAGGAATGAAATAGGATCATAATGCATATATAAGCATAAAACATAATCAATTAACATTTTCGTAACACATTTGACTTTCATATTTTATTTATGATTCCATTAGTCATCAAAACATCTAGAATTTATTTATCTTTAGGGATTAGGCCTAGTAAGCCTAACCAGCTAATGGAGTGGTCAAGTGAGAAAATGATTGTGTATGTTTTCATACAATCTAAGGAATTACCCACGCAATTCAATACCCCGTGATGAGTGGTATACCTTTAACCCGATATACGGGGCCATAGTCCTTATTGCCACCAAAAACTCCCCCATGATCGAGGGGCATTCATCGATTTACTATTGTAATATCCTAAGTCATGCTTGAGAATATCACCCGCTGATTAAAATCATTGGTCTAATTTCTTGTTTCCTTTTCAGATTTCATATGGAAACTCTACACAAATTTACTTAGTCATTTTTTCTTAATTTTCTCATTATGAAAAAAAATATCTATAACATATAACAAATTGTAGAGTTTCAAATTACTTAATTCAAATACATATTTTCATATTCATGTGAAATTAAATCTTAGACTTTAACAGATAATTTATCACAATAAACAATTGAAAAGAAAACAATAAACTTAACAAAACAGATGATTTTTCATCATAAATTGATAAACAATGACGATGAACTTTACAGATGATTTTAATAAATTTGTAGTATAAATATAAATAGACCATAGACTATATTTCTCAAGTTCAAATTATACATTAGCTTTAGATATTTTTACATATATAAGACGGTAACCAAATACTAAAAAATAAAAAATAAATCATAATACATGCATCTAAATAAGAAATTTTTCAGAAATACAAGAAAAAATAGTAAAACATGTAATTTAATCGATAGAAACTTAACAGACTAGAATATCAGAACAATAATACCCAAAGGAACAGACCAAAAACAACAACTAAAGAAAGACAAAGCTTAGAGTGCACTTACCTTAACCAGATCTACAAATTATCTTCTTCAGAAATGGCTTGGTTCTACTCCGGTCCACTTTCTCTCTCTAACTTTCTCTCCCTTCTCTCTTCTCTTTTCTCTTTTCTTTCTCTCTCCTTTTCCTTACCCACAAAGCTCTTCTATTTCTCCCCAAACGAAACATATAAAAATATATTAAAATAAAGAAATAGATCAAAACTTATCCAAAAGTTCAAACAAGGATAAACTGTCGTTCGAGCGGCCCTCGAGCGGGGCCATTCAAAGCGCCCTGCACTCATGCACCACTCGGGCATCCATCAAGCACACCCATCTTGGAAATCGCACCCCCGAATTGAGCTTGAGTGAAAATCAAGCGTGGCCATCCTAAAAATTGCGCCTCTATACCGCTCAGGAGCCCATCATGCGTGATTTTCTCTCTCTTCCATTTTGTTTTTGGTTTTTAATTTCCTGCATATATACAACCCACTTTTGATTATATTAACTAAATCACTCATAATTACTGTATTTTAGAAATCAAAACCTTACAATCCTCTCCCACTTATAAAATTTCGTTTTCAAAATTTTACGAATCTGCATACCTCAAGGAAATAAATTGAAATATTTATCTTGGATTTCTTCTTCTCTTTTCCACATAGCTTCGTCATAAGAATTATTCCTCCATAAGATCTTGACGATGGAATAGTCTTTGTGTGCAATATCTGATCCCTCCGATCTAGAATCTGCACTTATTCTTCTGTATAGGACAAATCCTCGTTAATGGCTAAAGATCTATATTCAATAATGTGGGTTGGGTCATGGACATACATTCAGAACATCGATACATGGAAGACATCATGCACATCGGCCAAACCCTATGGTAATGCTAATCGATAGACCACTACTCTGACTTTCTCCAAAATCTCAAAGGGTCTAATAAATCTCAACTTCAGTTTTTCTTTCATACCAAATCTAGATTTTCCCTTTGACGGTGATACTTTAAAGAAAATAAAATCACTAACTTCAAATTTTAGCTCTGATCTTCTCCAATCAGTATAGCTATTCTATCAACTCTGGGCCGTTTTCAACATCTTATGAATCAATAGAGTTTTCTCCAATATCTTCCGAATAACATCGAGTCCTAGTAGCCATCTGCCTCCTGTCTCTTCCCAATGGATGGGAGATCGACATTTTCTACCACATAATGCCTCAAACGGAGCCATACCGATACTTATTTGATAACTGTAATTGTAAGAAAACTCTACTAAAGCCAAGTGATCATCCCAATTATTCTTAAATTCAAGCACTAATGCTTTGAGCATATTTTCTAGAATTCGAATACTTTACTCAGATTAGCCATCTATTTGTGAATGATAAGCTGTGCTAAACTTTAGATTCGTCCCTAATTCTCAATGTAGACTCTCCCAAAATTTAGAGATGAACCGTGGATCTCAATCAGATACAATTGATGCTAGCACACCATCAAGTCTAACAATTTCATTAATATACAATTGTGTCAACCAATCATGAGAATATGTCGTCTGAATGGCTAAGAAATCAACTAATTTTGTTAGCTAATCCACAATGACCCAGATTGTATCATGATTCTTTAGGGTCCTCGACAATTCCATAATAAAATCCATCGCAATATCTTCCCATTTTCAGCTCAGAATAGGCATAGGTTGCAACATGCCCAATGGTTTCTTCCTTTTGGCTTTTAGTTACTAGAAGATAAAACATCTACCCACAAAAGCCATGATTTTTCTTCTCATATTCCTTCAGTACAACATCTTTTTCAAAACCTAGTACATCTTATTAATTTCAGGGTAAATAGTATATCTGAATCGGTGAGCCTTCGTCATAATCTCTTCCTTCAACTCCTTATCGTCAGGTACACATAAACGGCCCCAAAATATCAAGACTCCATCGGCACGAACATTAAAATAAACTCTAGAGTCTCAATTTAATTCTCCAATAATACCTATCAAGAATAGATCGTTCAGCCCCTCTTTGATCTTCCACAGGATATCCAGTTGTACTTACAGATACGATAATAACACCTTTAACATACTGCTGGATATTACAATATTTCATACAATCCATCATCTTCATCTCCTTGATCTGTAACCTTTCCACAAAACTGGTTTGGCGACTTAGAGCATTTGCTACTATATTAACCTTTTCAGACTGATATTGAATTTTACAATCATAATCTTTTAGAAATTCGATCCATCTCCATTGCCTTATATTCAGTTCCTTCTACAAAAATAAATACTTAAGGCTCTTACGATCAGAATACACCAAAAATTTCTTGCTGTATAAATAGTGTCTCCAAGTCTTCAATGCAAACACCGCGGCGGCTAATTTCAAATCATTGGTTGGGTAATTCTTTTCATGTGTTTTAAATTGTCTAAACCCTAAGTAATTACTTTTTTATTCTGCATCAAGACACAACCTAGCCCAATTTTAAATGCATCATAGCATACTTCAAAACCACATGAATTATCGGGAATAGTCAAAATCAGTGCAGAAATTAATTAATCTTTTAATCCTTGAAAATTCTGTTCACACTGCTCTATCCAGTCAAATTTAACTTCCTTCTTCATTAACCACATGAGTGGTATAGTAATTCAAAAAATGTTCTCCACAAATCTACAATAATACATAGCCATCCCTAAGAAACTCTGAACTTTAATTATCGTCATTGGTCAACTCCAACTAATTACAGCTTCAATCTTCTTTAGATCTATCAAAATACCTCCATTAGAAATAATATGGCCCAAAAATACCACTTCTTTGAGCCAAAACTCACACTTTTTTAATTTCACAAACAATCTATTCTCACGAAGAGTTTAGAGCACAATTTTTAAATGCTCCCCGTGCTCTTTATAACTCTTTGAATAAACAATAATATCATCAATAAAAACTACCACAAATTTACCTAGATAGGATCAAAAAACCCAGTTCATCAAATCCATAAAAGCGGCAGAAACATTCATCAATCCAAATAGCATAACTAAGAATTCATAATGGTCATACCTTGTTCGAAATACCGTTTTTGCCATATCCTTCTATTTAATTTATAGCTGATAATACCCTGATCGAAGATCAATCTTTGAAAATATACAGATTCCTTGCTACTAATCAAAGAGTTCATCAATTTGTGAAAATGGATATTTATTCTTGATCATAATTTTGTTTAGCTCGCAAGAGTCCACACAAAACCGCAAAGTCCTATTCTTCTTCTTTACAAACAAAATTGGCGCACCCCATGGGGACACACTTGGTCTCATGAAATCCTTATCTAATTGTTCCTACAATTGCTAATTTAAATCCTTTAATTCAGCAGGAGTCATCCTATAGAGTGTCTTTGAAATCGATGCCAATCCAGCACCAGATCAATTTTAAATTATATTTTCCGGTATGGCGGCAAACCAGGTAATTCTTTCGAAAACACATTTTCAAACTTATACACTACTGGTATCTCCTTAACTGACACACCATGGCTCTCAACTATACTGGCATACGGCAAATAGGCTTCACACCCGTTCTCCATCAAATGTCGAGCATGTAGAGCTGAAACAAAATAGGATTCTTCTACTCTCCAAATTCCTTGAATGTGAAATGGCTCACATCCCAGAATCATAAAATCTATTGTTTTATAAAAATAATCAATATTGACATGATATTTCGACAATCAGTCCATATCCAAAATCACGTCAAAATCACACATTGCCAACAAGATTAAATCTGTTGCTAATGGCAACCCATTCACCTCAGCAATACACTCCGGGTATAAAATATCCGTAGTGACAGATGATCCCGTAGGTGTCAAAACTATCAAAGAATAATCAAAAATCTTAGGAGACAACGCAAGATGGCATACAAATTGGGGTGAAAAAAAAAATAAGTAGATCCCGAATTAAAGAGCATAGAGCCAGTGGCACTGCAAATAGAGAAAGTACCTTTCACCACGCCTTTTGATACTTTTGCTTCCTTTGCAGATACTGCATACGCCTTGCCCTAGACAATGGGCTTGGACACTAGGACTCTCTTCGGATGAGAATAGTCTTTTATCATATGCCCTGCTTACCCACAATTGAAACACACCCCCAATAACTTGAAGTAAGGCTTACCTCCATGCATCCTCCCATAATGCGGACATAGATTTGTTGATGGTCACAAGGTTGGTGCTGTTTAACTAACTTTCTTTTCTTGCTCTGGCTATTTCTCCCTCTTCGGCGGTCTCCCCGATCCTGTACTTGAGATGGTACTCATACCATCTTGACTAGACATTCTTTTCTTGAAAAACTCTTCTTTCTCAAGTTCTTTCCCATGAATATGAGCTTGATCCAAAACATCACCATACGTCAGCAATTTTAGTGTTGCCAACTACTTTTGGATATCATCCCTCAAGCCCTGCAGAAACTTTCTTGCCTTGCTCTCTTTATCTCTTACCGTATATGGAGCATACTGAGATAATTCTGCAAATTTAGTATCATACTTCGCCACCGTACGGTTTCCCTGTCTTAACTGAATAAATTTTTCTTCTTTTTGTTCATGAAGACTAGTAAAAAATACTTTTTCAAAAAGCTACTTCAAACATTATCCAAGTAATCTCATTCTTGGGCACCCCCAATACCCTCTTCTTCATTGCCCACCAATGATGAGTCTTGGCCTTTAGTCGATAAGTAACAAATAAAACCTTATCTTCTTCTAGACACCAAATAGCTACGAATACCTTCTTGAGTTGTTGAAACCACGTGTCTGCCTTTACTGAATTTGGTTTACTCAAAAACTCTGAAATTCATTCATTAGTAAAATGATCATAGGCCGACGCCCTAGGATTTGCATGAGTTGGAGCTTGAGCCAAAGCTGGACTAGGAGCTAAGTTTTGTTGCCCCATAGCTTCTATTATATCTGTCATCCTTCCTAGTAAATTCAAATACTTAGCCTCATGATCCTGTGGATTGCTAACACGTGTAGTCCTTTATTTGTTCGCTATTTTTATCAGCTGCTAATACTCTTTTTGAAATAAGAACAATTCAAGTTAGTTATACAGCTCAACTCAGACATTAATTCAGACACTATAAACTATACGATCTAGGCCTTTCCTTACGATTAGCAATTATTCCATCAAAACATAACTAACTAGTCCTAACTTAGTCCTAGCTATCAGACCTAAATTAATAAACCTACACTTCCATCTAATTGTCCCATCCAAATTATCCTAACATAATCTTCCGCACAAGATCAAGATTAAGATCAAGCCTAAGACATCTCCTTCTCTGATACCACCTGTGATGGACCAAATTAACTGAAAATAACTAAACATGTTGTCTATCAAAAACTAAATACAAATCACAATATTCAATCATACATAGAAATCAAACATACATAAGATCCAAATACTGCCAAATATTTGTGGATCCAACGCTATATCACCGAATACAATTTCGGGAACAAAATATGCCACTAGGTTCCAATAATAAACCACTAATATCTTGCTGAAGTATATATAAAAAACCATTAAATACACGGAAAAAACTAAACTACAAAAGCATCATCAAAATAGCCATAATACATCAAAATCTATCTTCCAACGGATAACATATATCAAAAGAACAATCAACCACAGGCTAGCAACTTATGACCTCTACTCTTCCTCATCAAGTATCAGCTCATATTTATCTAAAGAAAAAAATAGTAAGTGAGTGAGCTAAATAATTAACAAGGCACAAATATAAATAAGGACAAATGCAGTATACTTTAAAATAAAATCAAAGGAATTGAATATGATCATAATACATATATATAAGCATAAAACATGATCGATTACAATTTTTGTAACACATTTTAACTTTTATATTTTATTTTTGATTCCATTAGCCTTCAAAACATATAGAATTTATTTATCTTTAGGGATCAGAGCTAGTAGGCCCAACCACCTAACAAAGCGGCTAAGCGAGGAAAAGATTATATACGTTTTCACACAATTTAAAATACTACCCATGCAATTCAACACCCCGTGGCGAACTATATACCTTTAACCCGATATACAGGGCCATAGTCTTTATTCCTACCAAATATTTCCCCATGGTTGAGGGGCATTCCTTGATTTTTATTACAATATTCTAAAATATGTCAGAAAAATATTACCTGCTCAATAAAATTCTTGGTCTAGTTTCTTTATTTCTTTTCAGATTTCATATGGAAACACTATACAAATTTACTTAGTCATTTTCCCTTGATTTTCTCATCCCTAGAGAAAATGCCATAACAAATTATAGAGTCCCAAATTATTTGATTTAAATACATATTTTCATATTCATATGGACTTAAGTATTAGACTTTAATAGATGCCTTTTCACAATAAACAAATAAACAAAAAATAATGAATTTAACAGAATAGATATTTTTTCATCATAAATATGTAAACAGATGACGATAAACTTTACAGATGATTTTAATAAATTTCTAGAATAAACATAAATAGACCATAAACTATATTTCTCGAGTTCCAATTATACAGTAACTTTAGATATTTATACATATATAAGACGGTAACCAAATACTAAAAAATAATAAATAAATCATAACACATGCATCTAATCAAGAAATTTCTTCATAAATACATGAGAAAACAGTAAAACATATAATTTAATAGGTAGAAACTTAACGGAATGGAGTATCAGATCAATAATATCCAAAGGAACAAACCGGAAACAGCAACAAAAGAAATAAAAAACTTAGAGTGCACATTATCTTAACTCGATCTACCAATTATCCTCTTCGAAAATGGCTTAATTATACCCGGTACTACTTTTTCTGTCTAGTTTTCTCTCCCTTCTCTCTTGTCTTTTCTCTTCTCTTTCTCTCTCCTTTCCTTACCCACGAAGCTCTTCTATTTCTGTGACGAACCATATTCTAAACGGGATCTGATAAGGTCCCGCCAGCAAAATATCCATCAGATTGAACATAACTTGTATGATTCACCTGAACGATATATAAATATATCCATAAATAGAAACACATGATCCAAAAGTCACAAACTAAGGCACCGCTCCAATGTTGTATCTTCGGATACAACATTGACGCATAAAGATACCACTAGGTACTTAAAATCAAATCGTAATAACTTGCAAAAACATATACAATCATCAATACATAGCAAAAACTAACTAAATCTGTACATAATTAATATAACAAATATATCAATACAAATCAATCCAAAATATACAAAATCCTCTGATATAAAAGTATAAAATCATAAAATCTACGTCTATAAAATTATCTTCCAAGTCTACAGCCTAGCTAACTATAAATCTCTACTCTGCCTCATCGGATATAAGCTTATACTAATCCGAAGGCAACAAAATAACATGAAGTGAGCCAAATGCTTAGTAGGATATAATATAATCAAAGACAATCAGCAATATATTGAAATAAATCAAGAGAAGGGAATAGTAGTATAATACAAATGTATAAATATGAAGTATGATCAAATGCATTTTTCAGAATACATTTATCTTTTTACATTTTATACCTGATTCCTTTAGGTTCTAAAACATGCAGAAATTCTTTCGTTATTTAGAGATCAGGGCTAGTAGGTCTTACCAACTAACAGAGTAGTTGAACAATTGAAGAAATGTGCATGCATCAACATATTCTAAGGTGCTACCCACGAACCTCAACTTTAATATCTCGTGGCAGAAGATATATCTTTCACATGATATACAAAGCCAAAAAACATATGCTACCATAGCATCTCCCGTAGCCCAGGAATATTTTTCAATCTACCACTGTAATATCCTATGACATGTCAGAGAATACTATCCTTTGAAATATAAATTCTTGGTCTAGTTTCATTATTACTTATTCTTAAAGGAAGGTCTACCATAATCTTACACAAAGTTCTCAATCCGTGAAGAACGAATCGTCAAACATAACAAATTGTGGAGTTTCCCTCTTATACTTTACATAATTCTCATATTTCATTGATGCAGATATATATTGTCATTTGCTTGGGAATTTAAGTCTTATCGTGACTTCAAACACATGTACAAATTAACATAAAATTTGGAAAAAATTAGAAAATCCTTACCACGTTGAGCCAAATAAAACTTTGTACCTTCTGAATAATAAATCCCTTCAAAAAAGCATCCAACATAATTTTTGAAGCACATAAAATAACATATATATAATACTTGTGAACAAATACCAAATAATCAAGTTCATAGGTTAGAGTTTTAATTTTCTAAAGCCAAATCAAGCAAAAATTCAAAAATAAACAGGTAAAAATTACAGGGCATGGGGTTAGGGTTTCCACGAAATATCATACCGTGTAAAACCACCAAATCGGATACCACATCGACAAATAAGCATGCTTAAGACATGTATTTTACAAAATATATGCTTAGAAGAGTATTTAAATAAAAATATCCGAGCAGAATGAAACAAAAGGTGTAACATGAGAAAGAAAATTATATGAGTACACTTACCTCAACCCGATCTACAACCTTTTCAACTAACTCTAAGCTAAAAACAGACTCGATGCCTTGATCTTCTCCTTCTCTCTCTTCTTCTCCACCCTCTTTCTCTCTCCTCTCTCTCGAAACTAGCATGAAAATGATGAAAAAGAAATTGTGCGTGCTTAAATAAGGGACTAGTGCACGCTTAAATAAGGGACTAGCGCATGAGTGCCAGTCCGGCATGCTTCAGGGGTGCCAAGCATGGAAATGGTGCCTCTTGCTAGCACTCGACCTGTTGGTAGGCGCCAAGCCACTAGTTTTGGCACCCTGGCGCCACCTCTAACACCAAGTGAGAGTCCTCCACCAATACCCTATTCCAATTCCGAAACTTAAATTCATGCATATATTAAGCTAAATTTTGATTATATTATCCTAATTACTTCTAATTATTATATTTTAAAAATCGAAACCTCATAACTCTTCGCCATTTAAAAAATTTGGTTCTCGAAATTAAACTGGTCCGCCACTCGAAATTACGAGGCGTGGGGTTAGGGTTTTCATGAAAAACCATACCACATAAAACCACAAAATCGGACACCAAATCGACAAATAAGCATGCTTAAGATATAGATTTTACAAAACATAAGCTTAGACAGACATTTGAACAAAAATACGCGAAGATAACGGAATAAAAATTGTAATAAGAGAAAGAAAAATATACGAGTACATTTATCTCGACCTGATCTATAATTTTTTCAACTAACTCTAAGCTGAAAATAGACTCGATGCCTTAATCTCCTCCTTCTCTCTCTTCTTCTCCAACCTCTCTCTCTCCTATCTCTCGGATCTAGCGTGAAAATGACAGAAAAGAAATTATGCACGCTTAAATAAGGGACTAGCGCTCAAGCGCCAATTAGACGTGCTTCGGGCACACCAGGCCTGGAAATGGCACCTCCTGCCAGTGCTCGAGTGGCTGGCAGGCGCCAGGCCACTGGTTTTGGCGCCCTGGTGCCGCCTTGGGCACTAAGCGAGCATCCTCCACCAATACCCTATTCCGGTTTTGAAAATTAAATTCCTATATATATTAAGCCTAATTTTAATTATATTATTTTAATTACTTTGAATTATTATATTTTAAAAATCGAAACCTCACAACTCTCCGCCACTTAGAAAAATTTCGTCCTCAAAATTAACGAACCTTAGAAATTAAACAAACGCACATACCTTGAAATGAATTAGGATACTTCACCCGAATTTCATCCTCCCTTTCCCATGTCGCTTCCTTGCGAGAATGGTTCCTCCACAAAATCTTCACAAGAGGAATGGTCTTCGAGTGTAAAATCTGATCCCTCTAATCCAAAATATATATTGGCTCCTCTGAATATGATAAATCTTCATTGATAGCTAAGGGACCATAATCAATGACGTGTGTCAGATCATAAGCGTACTTATTCAACATCGAGACATGGAGAACATTGTGCACATCGACCAAATTCAGTGGCAGCGCTAAATGATAGGCCACCTTTCCGATTCTCCCCAAAATCTCGAAATGTCCAATGAGTCACGGCTTTAATTTTCCCTTGACAACAAATCTAGTGGTTCCCTTTGATGTCGAAACCTTAAGGAAGACAAAATCACCAATCTCAAATCTGAGCTTGGATCTCTTCCTGTCACGAACAATCCAAGATATTATACTTCTGATCAGTATAACTCTTCTGTTGACTCTGAACCATCTTCAACTTCACAAAAATCACCGCAATCTGCTTCGATGTTTCTCGAATCACATCAGGCCTTAAAAGTCGTCTATCTCCTGCCTCCTTCCAATGGATAGGAGATCGGCACTTCCTACCATACAATGCCTCGAATGGAGCCATACCAAAACTCATCTGAAAATTATTATTGTAAGCAAATTTTGCTAATGTCAAGTGATCATCCCAAGTCCCCTTCAACTCCATCACCAAAACTCTAAGCATATCTTCTAAAATCTAGACAGTTTGCTTTGATTGGCCATTTGCCTGGGAATGATACCCCATGCTAAACTTCAAGTTTGTCCTTAATTCTCAATACAAACTCTCTCAAAATTCAGAAACTAAATATGAATCGCGATCAGACATAATAGATGCTAGCACTCCATGAAGCCTGACAATCTCATTAATATATAACTGCGCCAAGCGATCACAAGAATACACCGTCCGAATGGCTAAAAAATGAGCCAATTTTATTAGCCGATCCACAATGACCCAAATCACGTCATGATTCTTAAGGGTCCTAGGCAAACTCATAACAAAATCCACAAAAATATCCTCTTACTTTCAACTCAAAATAGGCAATGGCTGCAATAAACCTAAGGGCTTCCTTCTCTCAGCCTTCAACTACTGACAGACAAGGCATCTACCAACAAAAGCCACAATCACTCTCCACATATTCCTCCATTAGAATATTTTCTTTAATTCTTGGTACATCTTATTAATTCCAAGATGGATAGTATACCTGATTCAATGAGTCTCCTTCATGATCTCTTCCTTCAATTCCTTATCATTAGACACATATAAACGATCCTAAAATATCAAGATTCTATCGGCACAAACATTAAAATCAATCCGAGAGTCTCGATCAAGATCCCCAACAATATTCATAAAAAATGGATCATTTACTTGTCTATCTTTAATCTTCTGAAGAATCTCAAGTTGCACCTGCAGGAAAGATAATATCATCCTATTACCCTTGACGTATTGTTGGATATTATAGAACTTCAAATAATTGAGCATCTCCATTTACTTGATCTACAACCTCGCTACAAAACTGGTTCGAGGACTAAGAGCATCCGTGACCACATTAAGTTTTCTAGGCTGATAATGGATTTCATACTCATAGTCTTTTAGGAACTCAATCCATCTTTGCTACCTCATATTCTACTCTTTCTATGAGAACAAGTACTTGAGGCTCTTATGATAAGAATACACCAAACATTATTTACCGTACAGGTAATGCCTTCAAATATTCAACGCAAACACTACAACGGTTAGCTCCAAATCATAAGTTGGGTAATTCTTCTCATGAATTTTCAACCACCGAGACCCATAAGCAACCACTTTCTCATTTTGCATCAAAACACACCCAAGTCCAATCTTAGATGCATCACAATATACCCAAAACCACCAGAATCGTTGAGAATAGTTAGAATTAGTGCAAAAGTAAACCGATACTTTAACTCTTGAAAACTCCGATCACACTCTTCTGTCCGCTCAAATCTAACTTTCTTCTTCGTCAACTGAGTTAGCGGCAAAGCAATATGAGAGAAATTCTCTATAAATTAGCGATAATATCTGGCCATACCCAAGAAAATACGAACCTCCGCCACTATCGTCGGTCGACTTCAATTGATCACAAATTCAATCTTCTTCCAATCTACCAAGACACCTCCATTAGAAATAATGTGGCCCAAAAATACAACCTCTTCAAGTCAAAACTCGCACATCTTCAACTTCGCAAATAATTTATGCTCCTTAAGAGTTTAGAGAACAATCTTCAAATGCTTCTCATGCTCTACACAACTCTTTGAATAAATCAGGATATCATCAATAAAAATCACTACAAATTTATCCAAATAAAGCTGAAAGATCAGATTCATCAAATCCATAAATACAGCAGGAACGTTCATTACTCTAAATGGCATAGTAAGAAATTCATAAAGACTATATCTCATTTGAAATGTCGTTTTTGCTATATCCTCTTACTTGATCCGAAGCTGATGATACCCTAACTGAAGATCAATCTTTAAGAATGCACAGGTTCCTTACAACTGATCAAAGAGATCATTAATCCACGACAAAGGGTACTTATTCTTGATCGTGATTTTATTCAATTCATGATAATCCGCACATAGCCACAAAGTATCATCCTTCTTCTTCACAAATAGGACTGAAGCACCCCAAGGCGATACACTGGGTCTCATAAAACCCAAATCCAACAAGTTATGTAATTGCTACTTCAACTCAGCGGAAGCCTTCCTATAGGGTGTCTTTAAAATAGGTGCCGATCCTGGCACGAGATCAATCTCAAACATGATTTCCCGATATGGCGGTAGAGCAGACAATTTATAAGAAAATACATCCTCAAATACACACCACCAAAATCTCTTTCACTAATAACTTATGGCTCTCTACTACATTGGCATATGCCAAATAAGTTTCACATCCACTTCTCAACAAATAATGAGCCTGTAGAGTTTAAATAAAACTAGACTCCTCCACCCACAGAATTCCTTGAATGTGAAAGGGCTCACATTTCGGAATTACAAAATCCATTCTCTTATGAAAACAATCATTATTTACATGATACCTTGACAACCAATCAATACCCAGAATTACATCAAAATCATGCATCTTTAACAAAATCAAATTGGCATCTAGAGATAACCAATTTACCTCAACAACACATTCAGGGTACAAAGCATCCATAACAACGAAAGATCCCATAGGCGTCGAAACAACCAATGAATAATCAAGGATCATAGGAGATGATACAAGATGACAAGCAAATCGAGGCGAAACGAAAGAACGGGTGGGTCCATAATCAAAAAGTACAGTATCAGAGGTACCACAAATGGGAAGAATGCCTTCTACTATACTATTTGATACCTTTGCTTCACTAGCAGATACCACAAAGGCCTTTCCCAAAACAGCAGGTTTAGAGACAAGGGCTTTCTTCTGATGGGGACAATCCTTCATCTTATGCCTCGATTAACAACAGTTAAAACACACACCCAATGCCTTATAGCAAGGCCTATCACCATGAAACTTTCTGCAATACTGGCAAGAACTAGCTGGAGCTTGCTTGGTCGGTGCAGATGGACAGATCTTCTTCCCTTGGTTAGATTGTTTCACCCTCTTAGGTGGTCTTCCTGATCCCACACTAAAGTTTGAACCAACACCGCTTCTACTTCACATTTTCTTATTAAAGAATTCTTGTTTCTCAAACTCCTCATGGATCGGAGCATGATCCAACACACCATCATAAGTCATCAGCTTAAAGTCACCAACTGTTTGCGGATGTCATCTCTCAAGCCTTGAAGGAATTTCTCACCTTTCTTTCTTCATCTTCCACCATATAGGATGCATACCCGAACAACTCGATGAACTTCGTATCGTACTCAGCCACCGTCCAATTGCCTTGCGTTAAATGAATGAAGTTCTCTTTCTTTTGGTCACAGAGACTGGATGGAATATACTTCTCCATGAATGCTTCTTCAAACATTACCTAGGTAATTTCATTCTCTAGCACACTCCTAGCTCTCTTCTTCATTTACCATCAATGGTGCACTTCTCGTTCCAACTAGTACATCGCAAATAACACTCTATCTTCCTCGGGACAACGGATAGCGGTGAACACTTTCTTCAATCATTGGAACCACGTATCAGCTTTAATTGGATTTGGCTCACCCATGAACTCCGAAACTCTCTCTTGAACAAATCGATCATATGCTGAGGCTCTAGGATTGGCAGATATTAAACTGGAGCTGGAATGGGTACTGAGCAAGATTCTTCTACCCCATATTCTCAATGATGTCTACCATTCTAGTCAACAAATTTAGGTACTCTGCCTCTCTTTCACACGGTTGACCACCTCCACGCACGTCCTTCATCTAGGTGGCATGGCCAGCTGCCATTATCCTTCCTGAAATAAAAACAATACAAGTTAGTTCACATTTCGAACACTAACAGGGATATTACAATCTATGTAATCAAATATAACTAACAGCCCTAACTTTATTCTAATCCAAGTTATGCAAACAAGGATAACTAAAACTACTCAATCTAATTTAATCATCCTACACCTACATCTACTTATTCAATCTAGCCTATTCTATCGTAGGCTTCCACATAAAATCTAAATCAAGTTTAAGGTATCTCCTTCTCTGATACCAAACTGTGATGGACCATATTCTAAACAGAATCTAGCAATATCCTACTTGCAAAATGTCCCTCAGACTAAACATAACTTGCATGATTTACCTGAACAATATACACATATATCCACAAATAGAAACACAGGATCCAAAAGACATAAAACTAAGGTGTGGCTCTAACGTCGTATCTCCAGATACTACATTAGCGCATAGAGATACTACTAGATACCTAAAATCAAACCGTAATAACCTGTAGAGGTATATACAATCACCAATACACAATGAAAACTAACTAAATCTATACATTTTAATATAACAAATACATCAATACAAATCCATCCAAAATATACAAAAATCCTCTGATATAAAAGTACAAAACTACAAAATCTACGTCTATAAAATCATCTTTTAAGTTCACAGCTTAGCCAACTGTAAATCTCTACTCTGCCTTATTAGGTATAAGCTCGTACTTATTTGAAAGTGAAAAAATAGTAAGAAGTAAGTCGAATACTCAATAAGGTACAATATAATCAAAAACAATAAACAATATACTCAAATAAATCAAGAGAATGGAATAGGAGTATAATACAGATACATAAACATGAAGTATGATCAAATGTATGATCCAAAACATATTTTATCTTTTCATATTTTATATCTGATTCCTTTAGGTTCTAAAATATGTAGAAATTCTTTCATTATTGTGAGATTTTAATTTTTGTAATATTATAATTAAGAGTAATTAAGGTAATATAATCAGGATTAGGTTTAACTCATGTGAAAAAATTAAATTTCGGGAGCGTAGGAAGAGACGGCAAGGGATGCCCGTTGGGTGCCTGAGGTTGTGCCGCGGACACCCAACCCAGTGGACCCACGCCTGCCAGTCTCTTAGGTGTCGGATCCAGCAACGGTGCGCCTGAAGCGTGCCAAGAGCACCAGCCCATGATATAATGCGCGACGGTCTTCTTTTTTCATTATTTTTTGGCTTTCAAAGGGAGAGGAGAAAGAGAGAACACAAATGAGAAGAGGGAGAAGGAAGAGATCAAGGTTTCTGAGTCTGATTCTGACTTAGAGCTAGTTAGAGAAGTGGTAGATCAGGTCGAGTTAAATGCACACATATGCTTTTATTTCTCTTATTATACTTTTCGTTCGTTTCTCCGGTATTTTCATTTTGATACTTGTCCAAAGTATGTATTTTACGAAACCCATAACTTAAGCATGATTATTTGTTGATTTGGTGTCTGATTTATTAGTTTCATGCAATTTTGTGCACACAGGTAAACCCTAGCCCATGTCGAACACTTTTACCTGTTTATTTTGTGATTTATATATGATTTGGCCTTAGATGATTATAACCCTAACAATGTGAACATTTTTACTTTGATTATTTGGTATTTATTTGCATGAAAATTGTATATGTTAATTTATATGTTCTGAAAATTATATTGTGAACCATTTGTGAAGGAATTTATTATCCGAAAGTTATAAAATTATATTTGGCTTATGGTGGTAAGAATTAACTAATTTTTCCTAAGCCCTACGTTTATTCATGCATGTAATTGAAATCAGATAAAGGCTTAAATCCCCAAGTAAATGACAATATGTATTTGTACTAAAAAAATATGGGATTTATGCAAAGTATAAGAAGGGAATCCACAATTTGATATGTTTTATGATTTGCTCTCTAGGAGTGAGAACTCTATGTAAGAATATGGTAGATTTTTCCTTAAGTATAATTAATCATGAAATCTGGACCAATGATTTATATTCAAAGGGTAGCATATTCTAGCATGCCTTCGAATATTACTGTGGTTGCACAAGGACTACCTCTGGGCCATGGGGGCGTGGTAGGATAAGCTTTATGGCCTCATATATTGGGTTAAAGGTATACTACTCACCATAGGGCGTTGAATTACGTGGGTAGTATGTGTGAAAGTATACACATTCATTTTCTTGTTCAATGACACCGTTAGTTGATAAGGCCTACTAGCATTAGTCTACAAAGATAAAAAAAATTCTGCATATCTTAGAATCTAAAGGAATTAGAAGTATATTGGAAAAGACAAATATTACTTCAAAAATATATTTGTTCATATTTCATATTTATACATTTATATCGTACTCCTATTCCCTTCCTTTACTTTATTTTAAATATATTGTATATTATTTTTTATTATATTGTATCTTATTGAGTATTCGGCTCACCCCTTATTATTTTTCATACCTCCAGATGAGTACAAGTTTATACCTGATGAGGCGGAGTAGAATTTACAAGTTGGCTAGGCTGCTGACCTTGAAGAAAGACTTTGTAGACTTAGATTTTTTGTTTTTGTGTTATATGGAATATTTTTGTATACATTGTGAAGGATATGTACTTGTACATTGATGATGGACAAATAGTTTGATTTTCACTGTGTATGATGGATGTATATACTTTCGCAGGTGGTTGTGGATTGATACAAGTACCTAGTGTCATCTATTTGTTTCTACATTGTGTCTGGAAACGTGACGTTAGAGACACGAATATCTTGTGGCATTGTGAATCGTATGTTTTGATTATTTTGTGGACTTTTGTATATTGTATAGGGTTTTGTATAGGATTATGTATAGTCCGATGCTTGTTTACAGCAAGAACCTTACTGGATTCCAGTTAGGATTTTGGGGTCATTACAATTATTTAAGGACCAGAGCTAGTAGGCCTTACCAATTAATAGAGTAATCGAATGAGAAAAGAAATGTGTATGCATCCATACATTCTAAAACGCTACCCACAAATCTCAACATTAACATCCCATGGCGGATGATATATCTTTCACACGATATATGATGCCAGAAAACATATGCCACCATATCATCTCCCGTGGCCCAAAATCATTCCTCAATCTATCACTATAATATTCTAAGATATATTAGAAAATACTACCATCTAAAATATAAATTCTTTGTCCAATTTCATGATTACTTGTTCTTAAGAGAAGGTCCACCATATTCTTACACAAAGTTCTCACTCATTGGAGAACGAATCATCAAATATAACTAATTGTAGAGTTTTCTTTTTATACTTTGTATAATTCTCAAATTTCTTAGATACAGATACATCTTGTCATTTGTTTGGGAACTTAAATCTTATCATGATTTTAAACACATGTACAAATTAACATAAAGTTTAAAAAAATTAGAAAATTCTTACCACGTTGAGAAAAATAAAACTTTATAACTTTCGAACAGTAAATCCCTTCACAAAAGCATCCAACATAATTTTTGAAATATACAAAATAACAAATACATAATACATGTGAATAAATATCAAATAATCACGTTCATAGGTTAGGGTTCTAATTTTCTAAAACCAAATCAAAGAAAAATTTTAAAATAAATGGGTAAAAATTACGGGGTATGGGGTTATTTTAAAATCGGACATAGGATCAACCATACCATATAAAACCACCAAATTGAACACCAAATTGACAAATTAGCTTACTCACGACATGAGTTTTACAAAATATAAGTTTAGATGGACATTTGAACAAAAATATTCGAAGAGAATGAAATAAAAAGTGTAACAAGAGAAAAAAAAGTATATGAGTGCACTTATTTCGATCAAATCTACAATTTCTTTAACTAACTCTAAACCAAAAACGGACTCGATGGCTCGATCTCCTCCTTCTCTCTCTTTTTCTTCATGCTCTCTCTCTCATCTCTCTTGGATCTGGCATGAAAATGACGAAAAAGAAATCGTGCGTGGTTAAATAAGGGACTAGCGTTCAAGCACCAGCACGCTTTGGGTGTGCTAGGCTTGGAAACATCGCCTATTGCTGGAGCTCGAGCAGCCAGCAGGTGCCAAGCCACTAGTTTTGTTGCCCCAGCGCTGCCCCAAGTGCCCAAAGGGCATCCTCCACCAACACCTTGTTCTGCTTCTGAAACTTAAATTCTCACATACGTTAAGCCTAATTTTGATTATATTATCTTAATTATTTTAAATTATTATATTTT
>JAODPA010090142.1:0-23763 GCA_025585075.1 Nepenthes mirabilis | reverse complement strand
CTGAGAAGGCGCGAATGAGTAAGATTCCTTACTCCTCGGCCGTTGGCAGCTTGATGTACGTGGCCGTGTGTACGCGGCCGGACATTGCTCATGCGGTTGGCCTTGTGAGCAGATTCCTCTCAAACCTAGGTGTGGAACATTGGTCTGCAGTGAAATGGATTTTCAGATATCTACGCTGGACATCCAAGACGGGTTTGCAGTTTGGAAAAGGGGAGCCTCAACTGACTGCGTACACGGACGCAGACATGGCCGAGGACGTTGATTCTCGAAAATCAATGTCCGGATACTTGGTGAAATTTACGGGAGGGGCGGTCTCCTGGCAGTCCAAGTTGTAGAAGTGCGTCGCTCTCTCAACTACAGAAGCAGAGTTTATTGCTGTGATCGAGGCCTGTAAGGAAATGCTTTGGATGAAGAGGTTTGTCTAAGAATTGGGTCTAAGGCAAGTGACGTACGAGGTCCTTTGTGATAGTCAAAGTGACATTCACTTATGTAAAAACTCCTCATTCCATTCTCGGTCAAAACACATTAACGTGTGATATCATTGGGTGAGAGATATTTTTGATGATGGGCAGCTATCAATTGGGAAGGTCTGATCCGAGGACAATGGCTCGGATATGTTGACAAAGGTTTTGCCTAAGGGAAAGCTGGAAACTTGTTGTGACATTACCGATCTGACTAACTTCGCTCCCACTCGGTCGTGAGGGGAAGTTTGCTGGGGTCACTCCCAAGTGGCAGTAGTCCGCGGACTCCATTGGAAGAATGGACGAGGACTTTGTTTGAAGCGTCATGTCCGAGAGGACGTGGACGAGGACTTCAGCCATGCAGGCGTTGACTTATTCTCTCATTAATGATCTGTGGCGGCATTAAATGCGGGCAGGCTGCTGTCGCAGTCTAATTGGAAGTTGGTGGCGGCTACAACTTCCAAGAAGCTGCAGGCCTGCTAGGCGTGCGCCTGGCAGGCGACATGCCCTGCCACCCTACTGCTAGGGTGGCTTGGTAGCCTCCTAGGCTGTTTATATGTATATATATATGTGGGAGAGATCATTCAATGTGAAGTGAGAGAGGTTGGTGAGCTGAGACATTTTGCAGGAAAAGCCTTGAGAGAGAGTTGTGGGCAAACTTTGTAAAGATAGAGTGAGAAACACTTTAGTGAGAGAAGAAGTTGCACACTTATGATTGTTTTCTTTCGTTTGAGCTTGTGTAGCTAACACTTGTAAACAATCCTTTTATAGTGCATTCTTTCGTGGTTTTTCCCTTGTTGAAAGAAGGGTTTTCCACGTTAAATTTGTGCGTTCTCTTTCGTTCTCTATCTCTACTTTCTCGTGTCCGTCCGAGAGCTCTGCTCTGTGTAGCTGTCCGAGAACCTTGTCCGCTCGGTCACCGTTACCTTCCGTGTGTTTTGCGCCAACACACACAGTGGGTGTGTCCCATGTTATGATTCTGTCCAATTTGAATTGCTGCTGTTTACAAACCCCACCCCCAATTCCTCATTGTTGTTTAGTTTTTCTGAGGACTCATTTTTCTACAGAAATCCCACCTCACCAAATCATGTCAATTGTGAAAAAGATCTTTTCTTAAGGATCCATACAACATATTAAACCACAGCCATGTCGGCTAGTTTGGTAAGTACAATTTGAATTCACTAGAATTGAAGAGATTTCGTGGAACTATATCTTAGAATTTGAATTCCATGCAATTCCAATTCTAGAATTTGGTGAAATTTCGTATGTCCAATGCATAAAATGTTTAAGTCTTTATACTCTATTCTTTCTCTAAAATAAAATGTTTTTGGTAGAAAACCACCCGTGGCCCTTGGGGTTGCATTTCCAACTACACTGTACAATGTAGTTCAAATGCCATATAAATTGTCAATATGTAGCTCTAAATTGTATTGGTTGAACTCCCAAACAATATAAGCTGAAAATTCTATGAAATTTACCAATTTTATAGCTCCAATTACATGCCAAACAAACTTGACACATTAAATTGCATTCAACCAAGGAACCAACCAGGTCATTATCTCCATATGTCTGTTGTTATTTGAATCATAGATCGGTTAATTTGATTTTTCAAGCATTATGTATGTGTGCGTACACACACACACACACACATATATATATATATATGTGATGGATGTTGGGGTCGGAAGACCCGGATCCACCAGATCCGGTAGCAGCAGAAAACCCGAACCCCCCGTCATCGACAGCCACCATTTAGTAGGAGCAAGGAACAAGAGATGCACAACATTTTTTTACATGGAAACCTCTTCCCAACCGAAGAGGAAAAAACCACGGGACACAAAGTCTACCAATAAATCCACTACGTAAAATGGGTTACAAACCCTCGAGATAAAGTATCCGCTACACACCCGAGAATAACAAAGAAAAACCTCATCAGAGTAAACGGGAAACACTCTCCACTCTTTTACTCTATGTTTTTCTTTCTTCCCTCTCTCACTGGTGGTGCACTCCTCTCTACATTTTACAAGTGTTGGTGAAACGGAAGCCCGCCGTTTCACCCCCGCACAAGGCGGCCGGCGCACAGCGCCCCTGGCTACACAAGCCCGGCGAATGCTCGCCCATGGTGCTCTCAAGGCCTTCACCGGACTTGACCACGCACCTTTTTTTTTCTTCAGAAGCTCCTGGTGCTCATATATAGACGTCCTGACTCCACCTAATCCCATCTGCCCAATTGGTCACCACTGTCAGATAATAGGTACCACGTCTTCACCAATTCCCAAGCTTCCTGCAGGCTCATGCCCTGCAAACGGCGCAGGCTCTGCACTGTGCAGACACATGTTCTGCAGCCCAACTGCCCACCTGTCGACTAATCCTGGAAAGACATCTGTCCTCTGCCAGCTGCCATCTTCCACAGTCTCCAAGGCTAGTTGCTCAGCCAGTCAACTTCTCGTTGACCGTCTCCTGGTAACATCCGGTCAACCTTTCTTGTTGACCGTCTTCAGCTGCTACTGGAGAACTTAACCGTTCTCCATAGCCATCCGGTCAACCTTTTTGTTGACCGGATCTTGTCAACCTCCCCGTTGACCGTCTCCTTGCTACCCGTCCGTTATCCAGCATCACTCTTGTAGCCCTCAAACGGTCAACCTCCTGTTAACCGGATTCAGCTGGCCGTCTGCCAGTCAATCTCCATTGACCGTCCACTGTTTTCCTCCGGTCAACGTCCCGTTGACTGGAAACAGTTCTCCGAATATGTTCTCTACAAATCCTCCGATGACAAATCAGTTTGTTGGGTTACCCACAAGAGAGTGACCAGACCCAACAAACTTTCCCTCACGACCTTGTGGGAGATACCTTCGCCTCTACCCGGCGACCGTCATCGCCTGCCTTCTAGCAGCTTCCCCTCAATTGGAATCCCAGCGTTGGCCTGCGCCCTTGGTCCTGCTGGCTCCGCCCTTGGTCCGGCTGGCTCCGCCCTTGGTCCGGCTGGCTCCGCCCTTGGTCCTGCTGGCTCCACCCTTGGCCCTACTGGCTCCACCCTTGGCCCTGCTCAGCTCCGCCCTTGGTCCTGCACAGCTCCCCCTTGGCCCTGCTCAGCTCGGCCCTCAGCCTTGCTGGCTCCGCCCTTGGCTTTACCTCAACTCCGTCATTGGCCCTGCTGACTCCGCTATACTTTTTACCGTTCTATCCAGTTCCACACTAAATGGCAAACTCTTCCACGATGACTCCGGATGCACTTCGACCGCTACAGACCTCAGTGGCTCCACTTCTGCGGCACTTTACTCAGTGGCTTCCCCTTACAACGCTTCATTCCACTCCAACAGTAGGTCAGCACCTCCGTAGGTAGCCCTTTCCGGTCAGCACCCTCCGCAAGCAGCCCTTTCCGGGCCTGGGTCAATCTCAACCATCTCTGATACCACTTGTTGGGGTCGGAAGACCTGGATCCACTAACTCCGGTAGCAGCGGAAAATCCGAACCCCCCGTCATCGACAGCCACCATTTAGTAGGAGCAAGGAACAAGAGATGCACAATATTTTTTTATGTGAAAACCTCTTCTCAACTGAAGAGAAAAAAATTACGGGACACAAAGTCTACCAATAAATCCACTATGTAAAATGGGTTATAAACCCCCGAGATAGAGTATCTGCTACACACTCGAGAATAACAAAGAAAAACCTCACCGAAGTAAATGAAAAACACTCTCCACTCTTTTACTCTCTGTTTTTCTTTCTTCTCTCTCTCACTAGTGGTGCACTCCTCTCTGCATTTTACAAGTGTTGGTGAAACGACAGCCCGCCATTTCACCCCCGCACAAGGCGGTCGGTGCACAGCACCCCTGGCTACACAAGCCCCGGCGAATGCTTGCCCATGGTGCTCTCAAGGCCTTCACCGGACTTGACCACACACCTTTTTTTCTTTAGAAGCTCATGGTGCTCATATATAGACGTCCTGGCTCCACCTAATCCCATCTGCCCAGCTGGTCACCACTGTCAGATAATAGGTGCAACGTCTTTGCCAATTCCCGAGCTTCCTGCAGGCCCATGCCTTGCAAATGGCGCAGGTTCTGTACTGTGCAGACGCATGCTCTGCAGCCCAACTGCCCACCTATCGACCAATCCTAAAAAGACATCTGTCCTCTGCCAGCTGCCATCTTTCACAGTCTCCAAGGCCAGTTGCTCAGCCGGTCAACTTCTCGTTTACCGTCTCCTGGTGCATCCAGTCAACCTTTCTTGTTGACCGTCTTCAGCTGCTACTAGAGAACTTGACCGTTCTCCATAGCCATCCAGTCAACCTTTCCGTTGACCAGATCCAGTCAACCTTTTCGTTGACCGTCTCCTTATTACCTGTCCGCTATCCAGCAGCACTCCTGTAGCCCTCAAACGGTCAACCTCCTGTTGACCGAATTCAGCTGGCCGTCCATCGGTCAATCTTCATTGACCGTCCACTATTTTCCTCCGATCAACATCCCGTTGATCGGAAACAGTTCTCCGGATTTGTTCTCCACAAATCCTCCGATGACAAATCAGTTTGTTGAGTTACCCACAATGGAGTGACCAGACCCAACAATAGATACGTCAATAAAGGGTTGGACCAAAAAGAAGGAACGACCCAAATTCACAACGGCCCATTCGCGCCTAGATGGTCAACGCCATCCGTTGATCGGACAAAAGACTAATCAGCCAGTCAAAGCCCAAGAGCAGGACAGCCCACTTAGGCCCAAAACAGTCAACTCTTCCGTTGACAGGAAACATACAAGATGGTCAATACTTCCATTGACTGAAAACATGACCAGTTGACCAGTTGAAAACCAAGTCTCATGTGGCCCAAGGCCAAATTGGCCCACACGTCCGCCCTTGTGCAGCAACGGTCTTTTTTCCTGATTTTGCGCTCTCCACAGAAGGCAACATCCATTGTAACGGTTACTCCCATAATCAATACGCATCCATGAAAAAGGGCACCATAATCCTTTCTTTGCCTGCAGGAAATCCTAGCGGTTACAGAACCTAAAGAAAAGCAATCAATCTAATGACCATTACAACCATGAAGGCAGCATGCCAGAAAAGGTAACGGTCCCAGTAGAGCACGGGTCTCAAGCCTTTCTGCATGAGGAAGGCAGCTCAATGCGACGACTATAAAAGGCCATGGAGTTTACACTTCAGGGCACGTTCACACTTGCCTGCAAAAAGTCTTCTCTTGCAAAAGTTCTCACACTTTCAGCATTCTAGTGCTCTCTTTCTCTTTGGTGCTATGTTCCTAGCAAACACATACTTAGAGATTTTACTCCTCCCGAGAAACCTAAGCCTCTCAGCCTACGAGAGCACCCCCACGAAATGAACAATCTCAACATTCATATTGCACATCATTGCATCTACCTTCTTACTTCAAAGGCCATTTATAGACTTGAGCATTTGAGTGTTTTCGGTGAGATAACCTCCCACTATCACCTGAACTTTTGTTCGCAGTTGTGGTGTGCAAGATCCAAACTCAATAAACGAAATTAGACTCAGACGAACAATTTGACCCGAATCTGTTCAAAATTTGGATCCATGACGCATCATCAGCTCCATCTGTGGGAAGGTTACGAAAAGCCTACCACTTTTCACAATAACTTCCCTGTTCAATTCCACAATCAGTTTCACTCATCAGAATGGTGACCGGGACCACTCTGCTATACGTGATCGGGACCACTCTACTAGTAACCTGGTTAACAGGGTGGTCAACAGAGTACTCGCTTAATTTTTTCAGAACCTAACGGAACAAATGAGCAACATAAATCAAACGTACTTTGATTTGATTTGACCAGGTTTTAACTGCGTTTCAAATTTAAACCAGAAGGCTTTTGTGCCTTCGACGGCGTCGGCCATGGCCGGTCCCCTGGGAATGCCGACAAGCCCTCCTCGGTCCCTCAATCAACCTTTAATCCCAGGTGTTTCCTCTTTACGGATGGTCTCTCCCCTCTCCCTTCACAAATCCCCTCAATCCTTTCCTCCTCAGTAAAGTGTTGCTCTGCTCCCTTCCCCTGGCCCTGATGCCTCCTTCTTGGAGGACTTGAAGCATCTGGATGGTCTTCCCCTTGCTCCGCCTACTGGGATAGCCGACCGATGTAAGAGCTCGTTGTGAAATGGGCCCTTGGATGTTATGGAGTCAGAGATGTTGTCTGATGCTGATGCTTCAGCGCACGCTTCTGGTCCTGCCTCATTACGTTCACTGCCGGGTAAGATTCAGACCCAATCTGATTCAGTTCCTTTTGTGGATTCTGCCTCTTTGCCTTTAACTTCTGAGGTGTCTCAAGCAATCCCCAATTTTTCCTGGGCTGAAGTTGTTCTGATCAAAGATCTGAACCCCTCTGTTGCTCTTAAATTTTACCCTCCCCTTTCTATTGAAGGAGATGCTGTCTCCATAATTCCTCCTGCTGAAGTTATTCAGCAGTGCCAGGAATTCTGGGGAGCTACATTGGTGGAATACTTCAATGAAAAACCACTATATTTTCAGGCAGTTAATACCATTGCACGTAAGATTTAGGCTATGTCATGTAGCCGGCAATAACAAGGGATTCTTTTTCTTTCGGTTTGAGTCTAAGGCTCAATTGAATGATTGTTTGGCCAGAGGTCCTTAGGCCTTTGGTAGGAAAACCATCTTCCTTAAAAAGTGAAAGCCAGGCATGGCTTTGTGTCAGGATTCTTTCAAGACATTCCCTGTGTGGATAAATTTAGTTGATGTCCCGATAGAATATTGGACCGCTTTAGGCCTTAGTTGGATTGCTAGTGGGGTTGGTAAACCCATTAAACTGGATCCTATCACAGGTAGAATGGAATGCATGCATCTTGCCCGGGTTTGTGTTGAAGTGGGAAGGGATGACCCGCTCTCTACAAAAATCAGATTGAAATCCGATGATGCTGAATTGGCGATGATTGAGGAGGCGGTTGATTATCAATGGAAGCCGACGCGTCGTGTGGTTGGACGAACAGTCAACTAAAGTAAACTTGAAAGATCAATCCTTACCAAAAAAAAAAAACTTGAAAGATCAAGTATGAAATTGGAATCCCCTGACTGCTCAGCAGTCTGCTACTAAGAATCTGGCTCCTGGTGTAGTCTCGGGTGGTCTTGGAGCTCCAATAGATCTGGTTGCTCACTCTATTGATCCCAATGCGCAGAATGGGCATTGTGGGCATGCTGATGCGCATATCCACTGCCAGACAAATGCTTCTGCTGCTGCTTCTAATAAATTAGGAGTGGACAATCATTTGATGAATTTGCTGCCTGACGATATAGCTGTGGTAGGTCATATGGCTCCTGTGGGTTTGGATTCCCTAGATTATGAGAACCAACCACTGCCTTTGACCCTCAGGCAGGCAGATTACCAACGACAATTCATCCAGACTACTACTAGTCACCCAGATATTTCTATGGAATTAG
This sequence comes from Nepenthes mirabilis, assembly GCA_025585075.1. Lineage (NCBI taxonomy): Eukaryota > Viridiplantae > Streptophyta > Magnoliopsida > Caryophyllales > Nepenthaceae > Nepenthes > Nepenthes mirabilis. The sequence goes on along the minus strand of JAODPA010090142.1, from coordinate 15,889 downwards.
TCTGGGCTGATATGGATGCTACCGAGATGGATTCTGCAAAAGAGAGGCAGACCAATAGCAGGTCTGGAGACTCTTTCAACTTGAAGGAGCTTTCACCTTTCTTGAAGCCGATAGTGAAGGATGAGGTGGAAGGCTGTGTTAAATCAGTAGAAACCTCGCTCAGTTGGAGCGAGATGGATTCCCAGTCTCCTCCCCTGACAGCTGTGATCCCTCATGCTGCTCCTGCCGACCAGCCAGGTAAAGTCCCAGGTAGTGATCAGATTGTCCTTGGCAATCCTATGCAGGGCTTTGCTCATCCATCTTCGTGTGTGGAGCTTTCTATCATTGGTGTTAGTTCCGATTTAACACCCAACTCTATCACAAGACTTTCAAATAAGTATTCTGTGAGATCCCAACTTCAAAAGAAAACTTAAAATGGGAAAAAAGTATTAGAACTCTGAAAAATCGGAGTGGCTTAAGGCAGGACTGCTTGAAGTCCGGAATAGATAAAGTTGACTGGAACTGGTAAGGTTGACTGACTTTAGAATATTGACCGGCTTGAGTAAGGGTTGACCAAAAAATGTGATGTTGGCCGGATGTTGACCAGCATCAAAATGTTGACCAACCCAGAGAGTTGACCGGCCTTGAAAAAGGTTGACCGGATTTGAATAAAAGAAGTGAAACGATGGCCGACCCTGAGTGATGACCAAAGAATTAACCAGAATAAATTAAGGGCAACTAAAGATAAGGACCAACTTTACTAATTAGTTACAAATCAACTACGCCCTAACTAAATGAAGTAGGTGAACTACCTCGTTGGCCGTCTGCGATGAAGTACCAGAATAAGTAGCTTAGACTACTTACTCCCACCTAACGTCTGAGAAGAAGTACGAGGTGGGTAGCTTACCCCACTTACTCCACCTAACCCCTCTTCTATATATACCCAACTTTGATCAAGGAAGCTGGCACGAGCAACCAGTAAGAAGAACAGTAAGGAGTAGAGAAGGAGAAAAAGTTTTCAGTTTAAAAGGGGTGGGCAAGCGACCGTCAAACAAGTGTACTTCGGATGTTACTCTTTCAAAACTATTTTTAAGAATATTACAAGTGTACCCCGTGTTTTTAAGTTCATGATTCAATACTCTGTTTTAATTTCAGAATATTGCAAGTGTATTGGACGATCATTCTTTTTAAGTTCGTGTACCCAGATTTTAAAGTTCTTGCTTAAGCACTTATATTTTTGTCTCCAAAGTTCCAGCTTTCACGAAACTGTCAGTTTTTCCTTCCCATTTAGGTTAAATGCATGCCATTTTAATTACTGTTTGATAAGTTATATTTTGATTCGAATGTATACTTTCTTCCTTCTGCTAAACTCATGTTTAAACTAGAGTGCATGAAAAGGAAAGAGTAGACCGGCTTGTATGACACTTGCATTACCCAAATTTGAAACCGGCCTTGATTAGTAAAATAATTTGAAACCGGCCTTATATTATAATTTGAAATCAGCTTAAGTAAATATCAAAATCGGCCTTGCACGTTAATTTGAAACCGACCTTACATATTAATTTGAAGCTGGCCAAGAATAATTGAAATCGGCCTTAATCGAAACCGGCATTTGTGTTGAAATTTTAAAACCGACATTTGCTTTGTGATTTTGAAACCGGTCTTGTAATGTAGTTTTGAAACCGGCATTTGCCTTGTAATTTTGAAACCGACTTTGTATCGTATTTTGAAAATGACATTTGTACTGTGATTTCAAAACCGGCATCTGCTCTGTGATTTTAAAACCAACCCTGTATTGTAATTTTGAAACCGACCTTGTATCGTATTTTGAAACCGATATTTATACTGTGATTTTAAAGCCGGTCTTGTATCGTGATTTTAAAACTGGCATTTGTATTGTAATTTTTGAAACCGGCCTTATATTATGATTTGAAACCGGCATCTGTACTGAAACTTTGAAACCGGCTTGTGGCGAATAAAGAAAATGTGAATCGGCTTTATGATAAAACAAATAAGTTCAGATCTTAGCCTTGGGAGATAAGGTATTTCGGCATGCCTTGGGACCTTAAGGTGATAATCGAGGATAACCAAAGTGATAGCCGTCCTCGAGGCTTTGTACAATGAGGTATTGTCGTGATTGTGAGGAGATGTGCACAATCTATCCTCGATTAAAGCCTCCATCCGTTAAGCAGTGAATAAAAGAAGCTAAATTATAACCGGCATTATTATATGCTCAGATATTATCTGATCTGACTTTCTGATTAGCTTTTGTTAGGCCAAATATTACCGTATGATATATATGATGCATGATTTCCTACATTTTACTGTTCTAAGCGTTCTGCATTATTCTGGCCAAATGATATTCTATATATGTATCTGTAACTGTTGACAGTACGAATATTTTATGAAAAATCTGTATGTACCTTGTTGAGCTCCAACTCACTGTTTTCTGTTCCCCCCAGATGAAAATTTAGAATTCGTGCCTGATGAGACGGAGTGATTAGAATCAATTTGAAGGGTTTGTAAGGATTCAGTAGCACCTTTTTAACGACTATTGCCAAGTAGCAATTAATGTAATGATCTGTTAGATTCAATAAACTTTTGTGATTGGACGTTTAAGGCTATATGTATTCAGGCATGAATTTTTGGGAATAAATGTAAATGCTTTTATTGGATAATAGATTAACTTCCGCTTTGTGTATGAGTCCTAGACGACATCTGTGATCCTGTGATTTGAAAGGCACGATCGGCCCGGATCTGGACACCGAAACTTGGTGACAGTTTCGGGAGATCGATGGCAGATTGCAAAAAAAAAAATCCGTTCCGTCACAATTGATTTCAGAGAAATGAGATACCTTAAGAATTGATCGATTAAGATGCGGAAGCATAGGTTTGAATCTTCTAAAAGAAGTAGGCCAAGAATGACTCAAGAAATTAGAGTCCTTAGGAAACTTGGCTTCTAGACTAAGTACAATTTTATTCGGATTAAAGGATACTCCCTTTTTCTGAGATCATAATATTGTGCCTGTCTTGATTTTAGGATGACTAGTGAAAGAGGGAGAAGAAATGGCCATAATATGCCTTATGACCGGGAGGCCGCTTACATAAACTTATTGAAAGAATGACCACTATGGTAGAATCGGTTGAACATAGACACATGGCTCCAGTTCCTACGACTGAGCCAGCTCCAGCCATCCTAACTCCAACCACGTATGATTGATTCACGGCAGAACGGGCACCCGGCCTTTTAGGAAAACCCGATTCTACAGAAGCCGATAGATGTCTTAGAGGATGAAGAAAATATTTACAGTAATTGGGTATATGGACTAGGAAAAGGTCACCTTCGCCATGTATAAATTGGAGGGTGAAGTAGACAGCTGGTGGGACATGAGAAAGAGGGTGCTAGGAATACCCAACGGGATGATTACTTGGGATACGTTCGAGGAAGCTTTTCTGAAAAAATACTTTCCATCTAGTCTCCGGGACCAAAAGGAGATGGAGTTTATGCGACTAAGGTAAGGAGGCATGACAGTAACGGAGTATGATGCTAAGTTTACCAAGCTGTCCCGATTCTCGCCTTTCTATGTGGAAGACGAATTAAGGAAGGCAAAGAAGTTTCAACAAGGATTGTGGGATGATATTCAGAAACAGCTAACCACGTTAAAGCTTGAGACGTATGCTGACATATTGGACCGGGCAGTCCTTTATGAACAAGAGGTAGAGATAGAGAAATTCTACGCAAAGATGGCAGCTAGTCGGGCAGGTGTTAGTGGTAGATCTATTGGGGGATCTTTTGGGACAGCCAAGAAGACAAGGATGACTGAGAAGGGAAAAAGTGTTGCGCCGGCTCAGTCAATGACTGATTCTACGACTTCGGTTGCACAATGCTCGTCCTGTGGAAAGGTACATCCGGGGCAAGCACGTCGCCGGATAACGGGAGCTTGTTTTAGATGCGGACAGTACGGCCACTTAATCAAAGATTGCTCGAAACTGGATGAGAGAAAGCCTACCATTTTAGCTAAGGCATTTGCAGTGGCTATTCAGGAGTCAGAGGTATCGCCAAATGTCATGGAAGGTACTATTTCTATTTGTGGCATTCCTACATCTATTTTATTTGACTCCGGGTCTACCCACTCTTTTGTTTTTTCACGGTTTACATGCCATATTGTTACTACTCATTGCATATTGAACTATGAACTATCAGTATGTACCCCTACTGGAATCCCCATAGTCACCGATGTTATATATCTCGGATGCGTGGTAGAAGTAGATGGGAGATCTTTGATGATAAATTTGGTATTACTAAACATGGGAGGCTTTGACATGATCCTAGGGATGGATTGGCTGGCTGAGAACCATACCACCATTGATTGTCTTAGGAAGAAGGTCTACTTTAGTATCCTTGGGAATGAAACCTTTTTCTTCTAATGCATCAAGAAAAAGGAGATGTCTATAATGATCTCGGCTTTACATGCTAAACATCTAGTAGAAAGTAGATATAAGGCTTACTTGGCTTATGCCTGCACCACTGGGAGTCACGAGGTGTCGGCTAAGGACATCCACGTCGTCGGTGATATTGAGGATCTATTTTCTGAGGAGTTGTCTGGATTGCCCCCGCATCGGAAAATTGAGTTTGAGATTTCTATCATTTTCGGTGTCGGCCCAGTTTCTAACGCCCCCTACAGAATTGCTCCGGCTGAGTTGAAGGAATTAAGGTTGCAATTGAAGGAGCTGTTGGACAAAAGCTTTATTAGGCCAAGTGTGTCTCCTTAGGGAGCCCCAGTTCTTTTTGTGAGAAAGAAGGATGGGTCATTGCGATTATGTGTTGATTATCGTGAGTTAAATAAAGTCACGATCAAGAATAAATATCCTCTGCCGTGTATCGATGATTTGTTGCAATTGAAGGAGGTGTTCTCAAAGATCGATTTGAGGTCCGGTTATCATCAATTGAGGATTAACTCAGAGGATGTGGCTAAAACTGCCTTCCGAACAAGATACAACCACTATGAGTTTCTTGTTATGCCCTTTGGGCTTACAAATGCCCCTGTAGCATTTATAGACCTAATGAATAGAGTGTTCAGGTAGTATCTGGATAAATTTATGGTGGTTTTTATCGATGACATTCTAATCTATTCTAAGGACTATGAGGAGCACGAAAACTATTTGAGGATAGTACTTCAAATGCTGCGTGAGAAAAGCTTATATGTTAAGTTGGGAAAATGTGAGTTCTGGTTAGAAAAGGTGATGTTCTTTGGTCATGTGATTTCTGGTGGTGGTATCTCTGTGGATCCAAAGAAAGTAGAGACTGTTACTAATTGGAGTAAGCCAACTTCTGTAACTGAGGTTAGAAGCTTTTTGGACATGACAGGTTACTATCGACAATTTGTGGAGAACTTTTTACAAATTGCTATGCCCTTGACTCAATTATTAAAAAAGGAAGTCAGATTTGAATGGACTGAGAAGTGTGATCAGAGTTTTCAGGAGTTGAAGGATCGCCTGACTACTACTCCAGTATTAGTGATTCCAGAAGGATCAGGAGGATATAATGTGTATTGTGATCCCTCCAAAGCGGGCTTGGATTGTGTACTAATGCAGCATGGAAGAGTCGTGGCTTATGGATCTAGGCAACTGAAAGTGCATGAGAAGAATTATCCTACTCATGACCTCGAGCTTGCTGCTGTTGTTTTTGCTTTAAAAATTTGGAGACATTATCTGTATGGTGAGAGGTTTCTTGTGTATTCGGATGATAAAAGTTTGAAATATCTGTTCTCGTAAAAGAAACTTAACATGAGACAAAGGAGATGGATTGATTTCTTGAAAGATTATGATTGTGAAATACATTGAGTGGCCGATCAGGTTATGTGGCACACTTGTAGGTCAAACATATGGAGATATTGGATTACCTGAAGTAATATGATATCCGACATTATGCTAGGAGTAATAGAATACTTATGTCATACCTTTAAATCCAACCATGAGTAGTTAGTGAAATTAAAGAGAAGCAGGTGGACAATATGTTCCTTATGGATATTGTTAGTAATCTAAGTAAGGAGTCCCGAGCTGATTTTAACATCTGAACTGATGGTATGTTGAGATTTAGGGACCAATTATGTGTACCGAATGATAGAGGGTTGAAGAAAAAGATTTTGGAGGAGGCTCACCGGTCCTGGTATATGATCCACCCGGGGATGAATAAAATATATCAAGATCTGAAGAAAACATTCTGGTGGAGAAATATAAAGAAAGAGATCATGGCTTATGTGGAAAGATGCCTAGTATGTCAGTAACTGAAGGCTGAGAGGAGGAAGCCTTCTGGATTGTTACAGCCGATGCCAACTCCGAGCTGAAAATGGGAGGACATTGCCATGGATTTTGTATCAGGTTTACCAAGGACTCTTAGGAATCATGACGCCATTTGGGTTATAGTTGACCTGCTGACAAAGTCAGCCCACTTCTTGGCAATCAGGACGACGTATTCACATGATAGATTGGCTCAACTGTATGTGAACGAGATCGTAAGACTATATGGGATTCCTGCCTCCATTGTATCTGATAGAGACCCCCGTTTTGTCTTAAGGTTCTGGGAGAGTTTGCCTGAGGAAATGGGGACTGAATTAAAATTCAGTACTGCTTAGCACCCTTAAACAGATGGCCAGTCTGAGCATACTATCCGGATTCTTGAGGATATGTTGAGGGCTTCTGTATTGAAAATGAAAGGAACTTGGGATACCTACCTAGCACTGGCAGAGTTTGCCTATAATAACAGTTATCAGGTTAGTATCGGTATGGCACCTTTCGAGGTCTGTATGGAAGGAAGTGCAGGTCGCCAATTTACTGGGAGGAGACCAGAGACAAGAATTTTGGGTCCCGAAATCGTAAAAGAAACAGTTGTGAAAATCCAACTGATCCACAAAAATTTGAAGGTTGATCAAAACAGACAGAAGAGTTATGCGGATAGAAGAAGAAAAGAATTAAACTTTGAGATAGGAGATTTTGTCTTCCTAAAGGTCTTGCCGTCCAAAGGAACAACACGGTTTGGAATGAAAGGAAAATTGAAGCCACGATTTGTGGCCATTTTGAGATCTTAGAAAAGATTAGAGAAGTTGTGACAGACCGGCCATAATCTACCACATACGGCCACCGTCAAGCCTGACCTTTACGTTTTTCGGTCAACATACGTTGACCAGATTTTTTCTTTCTTCACGTTTTCCGGTCAACACTTGTTGACCGGATTTTTATTCTTATCACATTTTTCGGTCAACTGGCGTTGACCGGATAGCCCTCAATCTCCCTCGACTCTTTGATTATTGACTCGATGTCAGGGACTTTCTACGTTTTAGGATCTGGGCCATTACAATATTCCCCACTTATAGGAATTTTGTCCTCAAAATTTTAAATGAAGTTACTAACCTCAAGAAAACAAGTAGGGATACTTGTCCCGAATTTCTTCCTCTCATTCCCAAGTTGCTTCTTCAGGGGAATGGTTCTTCCAGAGTACCTTTATTAAGGAGGTTGATTTTGTATGTAGCCTTTGTTCCCTTCGATCCAAAATCTCATCAGCTCCTCTACGTAGGATAAGTCCTTATCAATTGCCAAAGGTTCGAACTCAATCACATGAGTAGGGTCACGGACATATTTCCTACTGGTGGTAGGAAACACGTCATGTACTTCTGTCAAACTTGGTGGTAGAGTAAGTTTGTAGGCCACTTCTCCGAACCTTTCTAAAACCTCGAAAGGGCCAATAAATCATGGTTTCAGCTTTCCTTTCACCCCGAATCTGGTCATCCCTTCAGCACAGTGACTCGAGGGAAGGCATCTGTGATAATAGACTGTGGGCCTCTAGGGACGCTTAAATGGGCAAGTTGGATTGTGCGCCGAAAAAGAAGCCTTGCTACCCAGGGAATGTAAGGCGCCATATGACAGAAATGGAGAAGATTAATGCGACTAGTAGAAGGACTAAAGGCAATAACTACTATTTTTACTAATCAAAGTTCATTTACAAGTATACAGTTCACAACAGCAAAAGTACATGAAAGAGGAAGAAGATACAGCCTGGGGCCTAAGCCCCAAAGCGACTGCTCCAAATGCTTGGAGTGAAGCTGAGGGATCCACACGGGATCCCCACGGCTCCACTGCCGAAGCTCCATCGCCTTGCCCAAGCCCTAGAGCAGTCGATGTTGGCCAACTCTTGCAGGCTAGCCCAATGTTAACCACAGAGGTAGAACCAACACCCACAGCAGGAGTCTCCGGCAAGGGCTCAGAAAGCTTGCGTTCCCCTATGGAGACTCCGTCCTTCACCTCCCCACCAGAAGGCACATATGATGATCTAGTAGAGTGGAAACTGCGAGCGATGGGCTACACCAGAGGTAAGGCACCACGTGATAGCTCCGCCGCGAACCTCCGCCACACAGAAGACCACCACGGCCTGGGGGGAGGCACACGACGATGGCAGAGAGACCGAGCCATCCTCGTTAGCATAAGGAACCACCCAAGACGAGGGTGTGAGGACAATCTTCGTCAGAAGCTCCAGACCTCTAGCTAGTCCATCCGATTCCTTCGCGGACTCCCACCGGGAGCAGGACGAGCCAAAACCCTCGCATTGCTCCTCCAAAATTAGCCAAGGGATAAGCTACACTAGTCGAAAAGCCCCTATTTATAGACGAGTTGAAACCCTATTCGCGCTTGATGGGGCACGGTCCCCAATAGTCATCATTCACGAAGAAGGAAAACCCTCAATGCCCATGCAACCTCTAGCATGCAAATCTAACCCTTCAGGGCATCAATCCCTACGGCGCTTGGAAAAGCCTACATAGCTGCCTGGGGAAACACGATGCCAGAAGACAACAAAGCTTGACGAGTCTCAAGGAAGACAATGCAGTGACCAACTAGACCCGAAGTAAACATGCTAGGCCATAACTGCAGGTTGACCGGAGCATGGGGGCTAGTGTTCGGTCCAGTGCTAACAGGGCCCAAGAAATCATGAAGCCTAATCCGGAAAGTAGCAGCCCAAGCAACCAACTCGGCCCAGTACTTAAATCAGCCTACATGGCAGCCCAGTACTCATGACCAGTTGACACCTCCTACAGCTCATTAATGCGGCTACATGGCGGCAGGAACGGCGCACAAGAAATAAGCCAACGAGGAGAATGTTTGCGCTGCCAGCCGTGGCTCACAGCACTGCTAGCCCTGGCTCACGCCGCTGTCCACAGTTCTCCAACCAATCTCAACACGAGAGGCAAATCAGGCATGGCCTGTGAGGCACAACGATCTCCCCGCCACCACAAGGTGACAACTGACACACCGGTGACCACCATTGTGCAATAGACGATGAATCCCTGCAAGAAAGATTCTCGCGCCCAAAAGCTCCAGGCCAAGGAGCCAATGAATTCTCTCTCTCCTCGCAGGAAAAGCGATCGATCAATCCATCGGGCTCTAGGCACCCAACTTAACATTGAGCAGCAAAATGCTCGTTCCAAAGTTCAAACTCTTAAAATAGTGCCTAGACTCTGCCTCTACAGCCTTACTCAAGCGTCCAGAGTGTGAGCCACCCTCCATGGTGCATACGAGGAGCCAGGCCTCCCGCTAAACACTCGTCAATTTATTACCCTTACATTCACGTACCCCCAATGCATTCACAGCATACCTTCCACGCACCTCTAAGTGTGCGCCCATTTCCGTTCATTGCGGGAAGTTGCTGACTTCAGTGTCAGAGTATCTTCGGTAGGAGAAATCCCACCGGACCTCTGACCTTTTGTTTATCGTTTGTATTGTGTAGGTTTCAGGTTCATAGTGACTGAGACCGGACTCACTCGAGATCCTGCACGGATAAGGAATCCGAAAGCTCCCTAATCCGTACGACAACCCGAAACCCAAGATGCAACAAAATTCATGATTCTGAATGAGTTGATGTAAATTAAAAAAAAATAATAATATTTTAAAATGTGAGGACAGTCATATTGAATGACAAGAAACTATGTACATGGAGAAAGAAGGGGGGCAAGGTTCATTTCATTTGAAATGCGATCATGGGTATGTATGCTAGCTTCGGTCCCATTGAGCTTGTTAGAGATTTATGATGGGGTTCGACCCAGATACACCCTAATCTGGTGCAATGGAAAAACTCGAACCCCTCGTCGACCATTAACCACCAAGCATATGAGCACAAGAAACACAGAGATACACAATAATTTTTAACGTAAAAAATCCTTCTCAATTAAGAAAAAAATTACTGGAAAAATTTTAAAAAATTTTACTATGTAAAATTGATTACAAAATCCCCAAGACAGAATACCAATAACCATCCGAGACAAAATAAGAAAATAATCTCCAGAATAAAGAAACTCTGCTTCCTTTCTCTCTATTTTTCTTCTCTCCTTTCGCTCGTTGTGGTGCTCTCTACTCACTGATTTTACAAGTATAATGGTGAATAGGCAAACGGTAAAGGCTCCCTTCAGCATTTCATTTTTGCTCTATTCCACCATCCATTTCACACACAATTCACCACATTATCTTCTAAAGTGCCAGGTGCGTTTTATATTTACACCGTGCCCAAATCTCATCTGCTCAACTGGTGGAAGCGCCTTGTCATTTTCTGTGTTTTTATCAATTCTCAAGCTTTCCCAGATGGCACATGCTTTGCCAATTTGGACACGTGCTCTGCAAGACTGTCACCTACTCTGTAAAGCTCATGCCTTGAACTTTGCAGTTGACCTGTTTTGCAAAGTCTATCAATTGTGAAAAATTAACTGCTTTGTAAATTCAGATGTTAGCTTTCCAGACAGGCTGCCTTGGACCCGCATTTGCATCAGTGGTCAAATCCACTACGGCTACAATCCACTCCAGCGCCCAGACCCACGCCGGCAGCAATCCACTCCAGTCACGATCCATTTCGGCTGCAAGTCCACTCCGGTCGCAAATCCACTCCTGTAAATTACCATTCCAGCAAATTGGCCACTCCAACATTTATCCACTCCGACAAATTGGTCACTCTTACATTTTCTCACTCTGGCAATTGCCCTCTCCAGTAATTGCCACTCCGGCATTTGCTACTCCAACATTTGCCACTCCAACAAATGCCACTTCGACCTTTTGTTACAATCAATTTGAAACACTCTGAATTTCACACAGACCATATACGATCTTCCAATAACACTTCCGTTTGTTGAGCTACCCATAAGGAAGTAACCAAATCCAACAAACTTGCTCTCACGACCTTATAAGGGGAACCTTTGCTTTTACCTAGCGACCATCATCACCTACCTTTCTACAACTTCCCCTCAATTGGGATTCTAGCATCGGCCTCCACAAGCCTGAATGATGCCCTCTTCCGCTCCACCAAACCTAGAGTAGTCACACTCCCCTTCGGCTTGTCCTCCATGGTCAAATCATTCCCTCTTGCACTCTTTTTTGGCCTTCTACTTCAGCCACATTGACTAATGCTCCTGTTGGTCATCTTGGCGTCATCATTGACAACCCAAGCCTTCATTAGGTACTGACCTGATCTCTTGCTTTCCCTTACCACAACTGAGAACCCTTTGGTTAGTTTTCACTAGCCATTCTTGAACGTCTTCATGAAGCCTTCATTATCAAACTTTTCGATTGAAACCATATTCAACCTTAAATCCGAGGCATATCACACGCCCTTTAGCATGAGCTTCTTCTCATTACTTGTCCGTAAGCAAACATCCCCGATGCCAACAACTCTCGAGGAGTCACCGTTACTCATCTTCAATATCCCATAGTTTGTGGGCATATAACTCATGAAGTTAGACTTTTTCAATATCACATGGTGTGAGGCATCACACTGTCCATCACCCAATTTGTCTTCTGACTTGGTAGGCTTGTGCTTCCCTTGTGTGTGTAATCAGGAGGTCTCCGCAGAGAGCGATAGTAGCTCGATCATCATCATCATGATCCCGCCTCTCCTGACACTCGCCTCCGCCCTCCTTTTGCTTCCTCTGCGGGTAATCCTGCCTCATATGGCCCTTCTTACCACAGTGGAAGAATGTCTTCTCTATAAGTTTGGACCGGCCATTACTTCTCTCCGATTTGCCTCCTCGGTCCCTTGATCTTTCACATTCCCGGCCACTAGTGGCTATAAGTAGACTCGGCTTCCCTGGAGCCTCACTGCTTCCCTTCCACCTTGACTCATTTATAAGTAAGGAAGTGATAATTTCATCCAAATTGAGTGAGTCTTTCCCAATTAGTAGAGTCGTGATAATATGATCGTACGAAACCAACAATGACACTAGCAACACCAACGCTTTGTTTTCCTCATTAATCTTCTCATTAAGGGCCGACATTTGCGTTAAAATCTGATTAAACTCGTCCAAATGTTTCTCAAAACTTTTTCTTTCCGACAGACGCAGGCCATAGAACTACTTATTCATATGCAACCTTATTGTTAAGGATTTAGACTTATACCGACTCTTAAACTTATCCGTAACCTCCGTTGGATCTAATAAGCCAATGACCTTCTGAAAAATGTTATCTGCAAGATATAATTTTATCATACAATTAGTAAGATCTCTCTTATCTTATCACTCTTCTTCCGTCATGTTCTTCGACTTCTCTTCCTTTTTCTGAAGTACTGTCATTATTCCTTCTTGAGTTAAAATATTTCTTATCATCTCTTGTTAAAGGATGACATTATTTTACCCATTAAATTACTCCACGCTAAATGGTAAGCTCTTCAACAAAAATACCATCAAATTGCAAGTTTATAACCTGTTTTTGATACCACTTATTGGGGTTTGACCCGAATACACCCTGATCCGACACAGTGGAAAAGCCCAAACCCTCCGTCAACCGTCAGCCACTAACAATGTGAGCACAACGAACACAGAGATGCACAATAATTTTTAACATGAAAAACTCTTTTTTATCAAGGTAAAAATCACATGAAAAACTTTAAAAAATTTTATTATGTAAAATCGGTTATAAAATCCCTGAGACAGAATACCAGCAACCATTCGAGATAAAACAAGAAAAATAATCTCTAGAGTAAAAAAACTCTCATTCCCTTATTTTTTTTCTCTATTTTTCTTCTCTACTTTCTCTTATTAGTAGTACTCTCTACTCACTAATTTTATAAGTGTGGTGGTGAATGGGTGAACGGTGAAGGCTCCCTTCCGCACTTCGTTTCTACTCCGTTTCACTCTCTGTTCCACACACAATTCATCACATTATCTGCTGAAGCGCCAAATGTGCTTTATATTAACACCAAGCCCAAATCTCATTTGCTCAACCGCTAGAATCGCCTTGTCATTTTTTGCGTTTTTACTAGTTCCCACACTTTTTCCGACAACGCATGCTCTACCAGTATGGACGCGTGCTCTACAAGACTGCCACCTCCTCTGTAGAGCCTCTACCCTAAACTTTATAGTTGACATACTCTACAAAGTCTACCAATTTTAGAAAGTCAACTACTCTTCAAAGTTAACTGTCAGCTTTCTAGATAGGGCGCCCTTGCCCACATTTGCATTAGTGGTCTGATCCACTTCGGTGCCCAAAGCCACTTCAGCCGCGATCCATTCCGGCCGCAGGTCCACTCCAGCAGCAAATCCACTCTGGTAAATTACCACTCTAGCAAATTGGCCACTCCAACATTTTCCCTTTCCGGCAATTGCTACTCCGATATTTGCCACTCCAGCATTTGCCAATGCCCTCTCCGACAAATGCCACTCCGACAAATGCCCACTCCAGCCTTTTGCTACAGCCAATTTGTAGTACTCCGAATTTTGCACAAACCTTGCATGATCTTCTGATAACACTTTCATTTGTTGAGCTACCCACAATAAAGTGACCAAACCCAACAGCAACTACATCTTTCCATCTAATATATATGTTGTGGCTGGTAGATGGCAAGATCTTAGGATGGCTAGAGAAGCAATGGTAAAGTAGGGGAGTAAAGAAGGCAACAGGTTGGAATTCGGTAGAATATGGCAAAATGCACGGGTTCTTAGCTGGAGATAGATCGAATGAATGGTCAGAAGCTATCACAGAGCATTGGCTGAATTGAGGAGGAAGATGAGATGTGCGGGTTATGTTGCTGACAAAAGCTGAAGAGTGTGTGGGTGTTCACAGCGAGAGACTAGCAATTGGTTTTGCTCTTCTTTTCAGCAACAGAGGGTCTGTTATTAGAGTGATGAAGAACTTAAGGGTGCGTGCAGACTGTCATGTGGCCATGAACACGATCTCAAAATTGGAGGGAGGGGAAACAATTGTGAGGGACAATAACAGGTTTCACTGCTTCAGGGATGGGCTCTGCTCCAGCAAGGACTATTGATAAGGCAGTAGATCGAAAAGGAATTTTTTGAAAGGCAATGTGAACAAATGCTACTGCTTGTGTTACTGGTTAGGAAAAAAAATTATTTCTGTTAATATGTGGATGTCCACTCAGAAGATAATGAGAACATCCATCATTACAACATCTCTGTTCATGATCTCATTATATAAGTCAATCTCAATGGGAATTAGCCTGATCTGAATAGTTCGAGGTATGCATGTTTTTTTTTTTTTTTTAATTCTTCATTTCGTTCTCAATTTTATAAAATATCTTACTTGAGAGAACTTTTCCTGCTTCTCTTTTGCCTGAGCATATCTTACTAAACATGGGGAAGAAAACAAACTCCCTTGTAAGCATCTTTTTTTTCTTTTGCTAAGTTCCCCCCTGTAAATATCAGTACCTTGTATACGTTTACTCTCTTCAACATTATGCCCATGACAGATGTGTACGTGTTGGTTTAGGTATTGCTGGAAAAAGAGTGGCAGGTGAGAGTATTATAGTTGCTTTTGTTGCTGTGGCCCCTCAGATGTGACTTCCCGCACTATCAAAACCACTAATATACACAACACCTAGGCAATCAGATATATACAGCTTTAATCTTATAATATAACTAGACTACTTTTATAGTTTGAATATATAACTTTTAAGTTATAAATGAGTCAGCCTACTATTATGCCAGAGTTAACCCCTGTTATATTTAAAGTGAAAGACTTATAAATTGCCCAATTATTCAAATAAAACAGAAGAAATTACTTGTAAATATTCTTTCTTATCAAATAAGGAAAATTAGGTGAAATTACCATTATATTGACAAGTATTTTTCTGATGGAAAATATTGCCCACCAAAAGATGTTTTTAACTGGAACGGAAAAGCCTTGATGGGAACAAAATCTAACAATTATAGCCAAAGATGGAACTCCTTGCAGTTGCAAATGAATCAATAGTCCTGGTAAATAACGCGTCGACAAACTTGATGGAAACATCGACAATATTCATAGCTGAGATAAATAAGAATGAATAGAAGCTATTAGCTCATTTTATAGACAATTATATCCACTTACTTTTCATGGTGGCCGAAGGGCCCCAACCATACTTCATCCTCTTCTTCACAAGCCATTTTTAAAATTGGAAGCAAATGCACAAATTTTATATAAAGTAGAGAACCTTACTACTCCATCCTCTCCGGGGGACTGCCCCTTCCCGACTCCATGCCACCAACTTGCTATTTCAACTACTTTCTGTTTGCTTTATTCACCATCTAGTGACAAAAATACACTACAAAGAGTTGGGTAGTATACTCCAAGGAAATCAGCACTCATATTCTCTCTGTTAGCATTGCTAACAAGAGCAGATTGTGAAACTAAGCTGCCACGGCAGACTTTTGTGCAGTCTGGGAAGGTAAATCCTCCCTAATAATCTCTAGTAAAGATGCCGGTGAGCTTATCCACTTGGGGAACGGTTCTTCAATCCCCATGCCCAGTCTCTCCGAAGTAGTTGCCCGCATCGTTTCCTCTGTGTGATCAAATAGGCTGTTCCTATGGCGACTTAAGTCCGAATCATCAGACCTAACTTGAACCATTCACATAAAAATCTCAAATTTCAGAAATTATCAAATATTCATCA
>JAODPA010090131.1:0-23765 GCA_025585075.1 Nepenthes mirabilis | reverse complement strand
TATATTTTTATTTCAAAATCTTAGTTTGAATGAGTATTAAAATAATAATATTCGAAAAGAACGGAAATAAATTATAATAAAAAAAAGGAGCTTAGGGTGTACCTGTCTCGACTTAATTAATCTAAATTTTTACTCCGATCGGCCTAACTTGAGCTACCGGATGCCTTCTCTCTTCTCTCTCTTCTCCTAAGTTTTTTTTCTCTCTCTTGCACTGCTAAAAAAATGGCAGTCATCGAATACTAGGCGCTATTTATACCTGAGCCCAATGTTCAAGCACTAGTCAAGCGTGCATCGAGCGCTGCAGTTTAGTGTTCGGCGCCCGAGCTCCATTTTAGTGCTACTCAAGAGCAAACTCTCTAGAATTTGGGCTCGACCGTGCCTCGAGTGTGCTTCAGGTGTAATGCCACTGTTTTCGGGACTTGAGTGTGCATCAAACCTAGATTCAATCCGATCCAATTTTTGACTCTTTGACCAAATTTCTCACATTCTTTAATTTTAATTTTAATTATATTAGTTTAACTAATTATGATTAATATAAATTAGAAACTCAATTCTTACACTAATCGCATGTCTTCTTTTGTTCCCAAGACTGAAGAATAGAGGGTTGGTGATTTAGCTAATTTTTGAACTTTTGTCTTTTATACCAATAGGCTTGTAAGCATAGTTACTTTTGTTATTGGTATTGGATTTTAAATTATTCCCTTGTAAGTCCCGTAATTTATAGACAAGTAATTTAGAGATTCACTCTATTTTAATGTGAGGATTTTTTTGAGAGAAGAATTGAAACGGCCCAAGTGCTTGGCATCTAAAGAGAGCTCATGCACATTTACAATAGTATTAGCATGCCTGAGGGGGCAAACATGCACCAATAATAATAGTATCAACATCTAAGGCGCGCTTGGGCTACAGATGTGCACAGAGGCAAAATATGTCTGTGACGTTTAGAGGCCAACAGATGTTATAAAAATCCTAGAGTGATTTTTAGGTCAAAAGTTAGAGCATTTCAACACAATGAGCACTGCATGAAGTGAGAGAAATGAGAAAAAAGAGAATGGAAAGATTTTTGGCATCCGATTGATATTTAATTCAAGTTCTATTGTCATCAAGTTTGGATATGTTGTTTAAACCTTGGTTATAGAAAATATTACAGATTGATTTTTTTTTCTTATTATATTCTACTTTAATTAGTTAATAGGTATATTAGGAGTTAGATTTAATTAGTTATTTACACGGGTTATTATGAATAGATCTTAGAGGAGGTTATTTATAACCAAATTTCTTATTTGGAGTTTATCATATGGTTTTAACTTTGGTTGAAAAGAGTTTTTTACATTAAATATCATTACAACTTATACGTTTAGTTACATGTTCATTGTGCTCATTGTTGGGAGTCCGACACTTGTTGGTCTCACACAGTGGAAAACCCAAACCCCCCATCAGTTGACAATCACCAATTTAGTAGGCACAAGGAACAAAAAGTGTACAATATTTTTAACATAGAAATCTTTCGCAAATCGAAGAAAAAAATCATGGGACAACCTCCGAATAAGACTTTCACTATGTAAAATAAGTTACAAAAATCCCTGAGATATAGTACCGAAAACACACCTAAGACAGATTAAGAAAAATGACCC
This sequence comes from Nepenthes mirabilis, assembly GCA_025585075.1. NCBI lineage: Eukaryota > Viridiplantae > Streptophyta > Magnoliopsida > Caryophyllales > Nepenthaceae > Nepenthes > Nepenthes mirabilis. The sequence goes on along the minus strand of JAODPA010090131.1, from coordinate 22,131 downwards.
TAGAGTAAGAAAATTCTCCTTCTCTTTTATCTCTTTGTCTTTTTCCTCTCATTCTTCTCAATTGTAGTGCACTCTACTCACTGGTTGTACAAGTGTAGCGGTAGACGGCAAACGATGAAAACTCCCTTCCACACTTCTATTCCGTTCCACTATCCTTCCACGTTCCACCACAACTATTACTGCTGCTTTCGTCTACCGCTCCCGCGGCCGAGGTTGTGGCCGCTTGCCTCTTTTCATGCAACCCTCGCATTGTTGCTTTCCTTGTCAATCCTGTAGCACTTGGTGTACTCCTTATAAAGACTCTGGCTCCAAATTCTACCTGCTCAATTTGTCTAATTCTTGCAGATGATTTGGTACACTAACTTTATCTTTTCATACAACCTCACCAGTTCCTACGTTTTTCTAGATACACATGCTTTGTAGGTCAAGTTACTCTACTCAGACGGTGCATACCCTACAAGTTAACTACCTGCTCTGTAAAACTTATAAACTCTAAAAAGTCAACTATTATGCAAATCAATTACCTACTCTGCAAGACTTACCAACTCTGGAAGGTTAACTACGCACCACTTCGACCCTTGGCATCACTCTTGCAAAAGCACTTTGAAAATCCACTCCGGATTTTCACTCCTGGAAATTCTATTTCGGATTTCCACTCCTGAAATTTCGAAATGAGTGGAAATCCGAAATGCCCCGAAATTTTAGAATGCCCATTCCTGCCGCTTCAACCGGAATTTTAAACTGGTAAATCTATACCCAAATTCCATACCGGCATTCCAAACCGACCATTTGCATTCCGAAATTTTCATATCGAAAATTCCATACCACCCAACCATTCCGGAATTTTCATAACGGCTATTCTTGCCATTCCATTCCAAAAAAATGCATATCGACATTTTTCATTCCAACCTTTTACATATTGGCCAATTCCAAACTAGTTAATTTTATACCGATCATTTTCATATCGGTAAATCCATATCAATAAAATCATACTAGTAAAACCATACCTATGAATTCCTGCTTAACTACACCGTCCATTGCCACTTCTGTAATTGCCATTCTAACAAATTGGCCACTCCGAGATTTGTCCAACTGGCAAATTGGTCACCTTGGTTTCAACTGGTAATTTCACCCAACCAGCCAATTTGCTATAATCAGCCATTTCCGCGCAACCGGATATTTCCTGCACAACCGGCCATTTTGTCCCAGTCGGGCATTTTGGTGCAATTAGACAAAATTATCCCAACCTGGCACTTTGCCGCAACTGGGCAATTTCGCCCTTTTTGACATTTGCTACTCCGGCAAACGATCTTCTTTGAGATTTGCCTTTTTCAGCAAATGGACTTCTCCAAGATTTGTCTTCTCCTGTAAATATTCACTCCGAGATTTGCCATTCGGGCAAATGGTCTTCTCCGAAACTTGTCTTCTTCGGTAGATGGTCACTCCGAAATTTGCCACTCTGACAAATAGTCTTTTCCGATATTTGCCTTCTCCGACAAATGGTCATTCTAGCAAATGTTTTTTTCCGAGATTTGTCTTCTTTGACAAATGGTCACTTCGAGATTTGCCACTTCGACAAATGGTCTTAGTGGTCTTTGCTGCAGCTAATTTACAGCACTCCGAATATCACATAAAACCTGTGTAATCTTCTAATGACGTGTTCGTTTGTTGAGTTACCCACAATGGAGTGACCAATTCCACACTCATATGGGAGATTAATGATTGACAATCGACAGAAGATTCGGGATTTATTCCGCTGCAATGGTAATGTGCGTGTCTCAAATCTCTAACAATTGAAAGGTTTGAATGGCATTCTAAAAACAGGTTTTGATTTCTTGGACATAACAGCCGCCCGTGTTGTCTTGACAGTTCAAAGGCTTCTTTGAGAGAAAAAGGTGTATGCATTTTCACCATAGGTCCAATCTCATCCTTCAATTCGCTGAAAACAACTGGATATGTAGTATGATTCAGAGAAACTACTCTGGTGGGAACTAATCATCAATGCTTTAAGTTCCTCAAACTGCTCTTGATATCTGTGAAGGCTTTCTCCACAAACCCTACTCCAAACATCCCTGTTGAATACTTCCTAGCTAATAACCTCACGTTTGATTATGTTTGCTGGTAGCGGGGCTGCCTACCGTCACAGACACAAAAGGATCGAGGAGAAGGATAGAAGAAAGAATAAACAACAGCTGATATTTACGTGGAAAACCCTTCTCAATCAAGAAAAAAATCACGGGACGTTAAGTCCGTAAAATTGCACTATGTATGAGATGGAGATTACAAAACAGAATGGCAAAAATACACACACAGTTGGGACTTCTTCCTCTCATCTGTTTTCTTCTTACTCTCACACAAATGCTCACACTCTACTCAGCTCTCACTTCTTACAACAATTTCTCTACACTACTCCCCAACCTGCTTACACATATATGTATATAAGAATATACAAAGGACTTGGCAGCAGCTGGACCACCACGTCGTTGTTCATGGTTGGTGCACGGTTTTCAAGAAGCATGCGTCAGCTCAGCAGCAGGTGGTGCATGCCTACAGCAGCAGAAGATAGACCTGTTGTCTTGAGTTTTTAAGGTTATCTAAACAGGTAGGTCAACCTACTTCCTTTCAGACACAGCAGGTATTCTGTGTTGCCTTAATGAGACGGTCAACCTTATTGACCGTCATTCAATTCAGACCGGTCAACGTCCCATTGACCGTCCTCTTAGTTGTCCTGAGAGTCCTCAGCAAGACCGGTCAACTTGATTCTTCAGCTGGTCAATTATGTTGACCGTCCGTTGACCATCTAGCCGGTCAACGATGTTGACCGAAGCTTTTTCACAGGAGAAATTTCCAACAAACTTTCCCTCTTGATCGTGAGAAAGTCAACTCTGTTAGCCCGGCCATCTTGCAGCATGTCTCATTCTTCCCTTTCGGTAGAATCTTCGTTATCATGTCTGCCCCGTTATCTTCCGTGCTAACCTTGTCCAGTGACAGTAGACCTTCCTTCAGCACCTCTCGCACCTAATGATATCGAATATCAATGTGCTTTGATCTGGAAAGGAATGAAGAGTTCTTACATAGATGAATGACACTCTAGTTATCACAAAGTACCACATATCTCTCATATTTGAAGCCTAACTCTTGAACGAACTCCTTTGTCGACAAAATCTCCTTGCAGGCCTCTGCAACTGCGATGTATTCAGCTTCAGTTGTGGATAAATCTACACACTTTTGTAACTTGAACTGCCAAGAAACTGTACCACCCGTAAATTTCACCAAGTAACCCAATGTGGATTTGCGTGTGTCAACATCTTCGGCCATATCCGCGTCTGAGTAACCAACCAACTGAGACTTGTCACCTTCAAGACACAGGCACCTCTTGGAGGTTCCCCAAATATATCTCATGATCCACTTCACCGCGGACCAGTGCTCCTTTCTCGGATTGGACAGAAACCAACTAACTGTCCCGACGGCATGAGATATGTCCGGTCTGGTGCACACCAGGGCATACATCAGGCTTCTTACAGCTGATGAGTAAGAAACGCCTTTCATGTATTTCTTCTCGTCATCCGAGGTTGGGCATTGACGAGTGCTCAACCTGTAGTGGTTCACCAACGGTGTGCTCACGGGTTTTGATTTATCCATATTGAATCGTTGGAGCACTTTCTCAAGGTAGTTCTCTTGAGACATCCACAATTTCCTTACCTTTCAATCGCGTAAGATTCTGACTCCCAGAATCTGCTTAGCCAATCCAAGGTCCTTCATAGCAAATGACCGCCCAAACTGCTCCTTCAGCTCCTTTATCCGGCCACTGTTGCGTCCAACGATCAGCATATCGTCCATGTATAGGAGAAGGATAACAAAGTCATCATCTGAGAACTTCTGTACAAATACGCAGTGATCACGAGTTGTCCGCTGGTACCTCTGACTGGTCATGACTGACTCGAATTTTTTGTACCACTGCCTAGGAGTTTGCTTTAATCCGTACAGATTCTTTCTTAGACGACAAATAAGTTTCTCCTTTCTCTTGACTCTGAACCCTTCCGATTATTCCATATAGATTTCCTCCTTAAGCTCTCCGTGGAGGAATACAGTTTGGACATTCATCTGTTCTACCTCCAGGTCCTGGGCGGCAGCCAAGCCCAGTACAACCCGGACGGAGGACATTTTCACAATTGGGGTAAAAATCTCATCAAAATCAACCCCCTTTTGTTGACTGAAGCCATTTACTACCAATCGTGCCTTGTACCTTGGCTCCTTGGTATTCTCATCCGACTTCAAACGAAAGACCCATTTGTTCTTGAAGGCCTTCTTCCCCTTAGGAAGTTTAACCAAGTCGAAGGTATGATTCTCATGAAGAGAACTCATTTTCTCTTTTATGACTTCCAGCCAATCCTCCTTACTGTAGTCCTTCATGGCCTCTTCATAATCCTCAAACTCTCCGGCATCAGTGAGCATGACATATTCATTTGGTGACAGACGGACGGACGGCCGTTTGTTGCGTGAGGACCGTCTAACAGAGACATTTTCTGCTGGTTGAGGAATGACTCCATCAATAGTGTTATTCGGAGCCATGACCGCCCCTTCATTATCCTCAATCGTCTCTGACCAGGATTCTTTCATTCCAATGATGCCGGACGGATAGCTTCAACGCTTGCTTGGTCTGTTTGCTTATCATCACACTTGGCATCTCTACCAATGTCTTCAATCGTCTCATTCTCAACGAAAGTTACGTCCCTAGATCGCACGAGTCTTCTGGTAGCTGGATCATAGAACCGGTAGCCCAGTTCATCTTCCTCGTAGCCCAGAAAGACACACTGTGTCGTCTTTGGCTCTAACTTTGTCCTTTCGTCTCTTGGGACATGCACAAATATTTTACATCCAAATACTTGCAAATGATCATAGGACGACTCCTTACCCGTCCATATCTTCTCTGGCACTTCTCCCATCAGAGGTTTACTGGGCGACCAGTTTATAATGTAGGCCGCCGTCCGGAGTGCTTCTGCCCAGAACGATGCATGAAGTTTTGCTTCGGAGAGCATGCAACGTACTCTCTATAAAAGTGTACGATTCATCCGTTCTGTGACTCCATTCAACTGTGGTGTCTTTGGTGGTATCTTTTGATACCTAATACCATGTGATCGGCAGTAGGCATCGAAAGGCCCCAAGTATTCGCCGCCGTTGTCGCTTCGGACGGCCTTTATCTTTTTTCCTGTCTGACGCTCTACGAGAGTATGTAATTGCTCAAAGGTACCAAGAACCTGATCCTTGGTCTTTAGGGGGTAAACCCACAGCCTTCTAGAACAGTCATCAAAGAAAGAAATAAAATATTGGGCTCCACCAAAAGACTTTTCTCTGAATGGTTCACACGCATCTGTGTGAACTAGTTCTAGGAGCTCCGCCTTTGGAGCGGACAAGTCTCCATGAAATGAGACTCTTCTCTACTTGCCGGCCAAGCAATGAGGACACATCTCTGGTTTTTCCTCATTTGCTCCAGTGATTAGGCCTTTCCTGGCCAAGTAGGACAGCCCTTGATCACTCATGTGGCCTAACCTTCTGTGCTACTAATCTATTGTCCCAGTGCAGATTGTGGCGTTCACGTCTCCGGCCACTGCACAAGCCTTTATCACATATAGGCCGAATATCTTCTTTCCTCTTGCTACAACAAGAGACCCTCTTGTTAGCTTCCATTCGCCTTCACAGAAGGTATTGCAGTAACCTTTATCATCCAGCCGACCGGCTGAGATGATATTCAGTTGAATGTCAGGGACATGACGCACGTCCTTTAATATCAGCTTCGTCCCATTGTTTATGACCAGGATGACATCTCCCCTGCCAACGACAGGAGATGTTCCTTCATTTCCCATCCTTATTACTCTAAAATCTCTTGGAGTGTAGGATGTGAACAACTGCCTTCTAGACGTGACGTGTAGGGTGGCACCGGAATTGATTACCCAGCCGGACTCCTCGTCCGTCAGATTTGCCACGTCTCCTTCACTTGTCAGCAGGAGACCGCCTGCTGTGACTATTAAGATAGAGGACTTTTCCTCTGCCCATCCACTGTCACCTTTTTTTTTCACATTTTTCCGCTTCTATTTGAAGCAATACTTTTTAATGTGGCCCTTCTTTCCACAGTGGTGGCACTCAAGGTTTTGATACATTGACCTTGACTTGCTGCGGGCTTTCTCTCATTACTTTTGACCACAGTCTCTGCTTCTTCCCCTTGATTCAGTCATAAGTACCTCAGACGTCGAGGTCCCCTGTAACTTTCTTGACTCATTCATGAGTAGGAAAGCAATAACTTCATCCAACTTTAATGTATCCTTATCAAACAATAAGGTTGTAATAATATGATCAAAGAAGGCCTGCAGAGAGGCCAGCAGGACCAATGCCTTATCCTCCTCTTTGATTTCTTCGTCAAGGGCGGACATCTATGTTAATATCAGGTTAAATTCGTCCAGATGCTTTTCGAAGCTTCCTCATTCCGATAACTGTAGGCCATAGAACTGTTTCTTTATATAAAGCCTGGTTATCAAGGATTTAGACTTATACCGGCTCTCCAACTTCTTTAAGACCTCCGCCGTGTCAGTAAGCCAAGTACTTCCTGGAGAGTGTTGTCCGCCAAATAGAGCTTAATGGTGCAATTTGCAAGATCTCTTTTGTCTTGCCATTTATCATCGGTCAAGTTCGTAGGATTTTCATCCTTCTTCTTCAACGCCTTTATCATCCATTCTCTGGTGAGAACGTTCTTCACCTTTTCGTGCCAGAGAATGAAGTTATCTTACCCGTTAAATTGCTCAATGCTAAATGATAGATTCTTCGATGATGCCGACGCCATTAGAACAAAGTTCTCAACCTTGCGCTCTCTGATATCACTTGTTGGCCGGTAGCGGGGCGGCCTACCATCACAGACACAAAAGGATCGAGGAGAAGGATAGAAGTAAGAATAAACAACAACCGATATTTACGTAAAAAATCCTTCTAATTAAGGAAAAAATCACGGGACATTAAGTCCGTAAAACTGCACTATATATGAGATGGAGATTACAAAACAGAATGACGAAAATGCACACACAGTTGGGCCTTCTTCCTCTCCTCTGTTTTCTTCTTACTCTCACACAAACACTTATACTCTGCTCAGCTCTCACTTCTTACAACAACTTCTCTACGCTATTCCCCAGCCTGCTTACACATATATGTATATAAGAATATACAAAAGACTTGGCAACAGTTGGACCACCACGTCGTCGTTCATGGTTGGTACACGGTTCCCAAGAAGTATGTTTTAGCTCAGCGGCAGGTGGCGCATGCCTGCAACAGCAGAAGACAGACCTGTTGTCTTGAGTTTCTAAGGTCATCTAAACAGGCAGGTCAACCTACTCCTTTTTAGACACAGCAAAAGTTCTGTGTTGCTTTAATAAGACGGTCAACCTTGTTGACCGTCCTTCAATTCAGACCGGTCAACGTCCCGTTGACTGTCCGCTTAGTTGTCCTGAGAGTTCTCACCAAGATCGGTCAACTTCATTCTTCAGCCGGTCAACGATGTTGACCAAAACTTCTTCACGGGATAGATTTCCAACAGCTTATACAACTCTATAATCATGCGTCAGCTTGGCCTTCCAAAACCAAAGCAGTCAATTCCATCTTATGCTCCTCCATCACAGCTTATATAACAGATAATTTGAGCATTTTGCCAACCTCTTGGGTTATCTCCACTGAATAAGGGAAGTCTCCTTAAGGAAATGGAAATTGCCAACCTCTTTGATCTTCCTGATCATTCCCATTGTGAATTTCAGGTCTGACAGAACTACTTTTTTTTTTTCCGGAAAAGCGATGCCATCTCACAATACTTCTTGAGGCACAACACAATAAATCTAATAGCATTGCCAAATGGGCCCACAGTGACAAGAAGTTTCGTATCATTTCAGCAGCTTTGGGGGCTCATTAATGTCACAGTATTTGCTGGAATTCTGAGAGACCCTGCCATTCAGGGGCTACCCAAGGGTAGATCTCTAGTGGCATCAATTTAACTAGTCTTATTAGCCATCATTGATACGTTAGGTTGCATATATAGCCTCCTATTATCTGTTAGGTTTTAAATTACTCTTTTATAAGTCACAAATCCATTATACATGTAATCTAATAATTCTTTCGTTGTGTGAAATTCACTCGAGTGAAAAATTTTAGTGACGTAGACGATCGACACAAGACAGACACATGATAGGCACATGAAGGGAGCATGAGTACATTTGAGGCAAAATGTTCACGCTTGGTGTATTGCCTGAAAGTGCACATGCGTGAAATATAGTAGTACCTCATGCCTAATGCATACATGAAGAGAGCACGTATGTGAGTTATTTAGATGGGTCACGCTTAATACATGTGTACTATAAACGTACGCATATTGGCGCGAGTATAAATATCCAATTATGATTTTAGGATAACTTTGAGGAGATAATTTCAAACCCCAACGGCACAAAAGAGGAAAAATAGAGAGAGGAAGAGAGAGAAGAAAGAAAATGAAGGATTTACCAAGCATTTAGGATACGAAACATGATTCGCTTTTTACTAATTTAGAATATGTTGTTTTAATTTCGATTGTAGAATATATTAGTGGTTGTTTTCATTCCGCTCACTCTTGTATTCTCTTATCTCCGTGCTCATTCACTTTTGATGTGTCACAAAAACAAAATGTACCGGGCTAGCAGTGATCGAATTTTTGGATTGTATAATTGAGGTAGTGGTTGTTAGTGGTAATTGAATATTACCCTTATAGTGTGATTTGAACAAATTAACTTGGAGGTAGTAGGTGGTAATTAAATTTTCATAGGAATTATTGTGAATGAGTTGTACAATCAAAATATGTGAGGGAGTTATTTATAACTAGATTGTTAAAGTTAGAGAACATATATTCGATACTGATTGAAAAGTTTTCTTAATTCCGATGAAATTTGGCCAGTGTCCAACATCTTACAACCACGAATTGGAACCCGAAATTTTAATCAAATTAAGCATTTTTTTTCCCCTCAATTTCCTCAGTATCCTTCCTTGGCGTGATCATAACGGGGCAAAAGATCATTTCTAATTTGTACAAAGTCAAAGAAATATGAGCTTTGATCTGCTGCAATTAATCGATCCTCATTGTTTTGACCCCCAAAAGCTTGAGAAATTGCACGACTCCACAAGTGGTTCAGGCCCCATTTGCAACCTTGTATGTGTGTTTTTTCACTTAAATAAGAACATTGCTTCTGAGTGACTTTGGGGGTAATAGTATCATCAAAAGAGTCATTACTAAATCCCCATATGCATACTATTTTCCACAATTATCCAATCTTTTGTAGACATAGAGCCAATTTACCTTTTATACTCCAACTGTTCGAGTCATATGGTACAAAATATCGATAGTTCATACCAAAACTGTGCAACAGATAAAAGTTTAACCAATTTATGTATCAAATATTTGAAAACATTCTTCCCACAATTCCTCTGACTTTTTCATCAGATGTTGCAAATGAACATAGGTTTTATCATCAGAGGGGGAGATCATAAGCGTTTACCGTAAAATAGATTTTCGACGGAATAAAAAAACGTACCTGGTAGAATCGTAACAATTGAATACGATCCTAATTGAAATGAAGAAGTTTTTCATGTTCTTCCTAAAGCAGGTGAAATTGAGAATGAATTGAACTATTGATTGTTTCATAAGATTATGTCATTAGGATATTTAGGACCAGATATATTTCAAAGATAAAATAAAGTTAGAATTCCTTGTACACATCCAACGAGCAAAATCATATTATATTGATTTTTTATTGTGAAATTTGTTGGAAACCAACGCTAGTGAGACCAAAATTTAACCGAAAGAACGCATGCAAGGAATTAATTTCGTCATACGGCATATTTTGCTTCCATTGCAAACAGGCAATAGACTTCATTTGCCACGCAATTAATACAATCTATCCAAGTAGAATTTGCGAGAGCGGAGATGAAGGATCAAAGCAAGTACACTCCCAAGGGCAGAAAGGCATCCCCATACGATGAAAGTGTCTCTGTAACAGTCTAATCCCATGCACGTAGGGTGTCCATGACTCTCTCGACGATAAAGAAGAGCTGCTAAATCTCCAAAAACAGAGGAGCCTATCGGAATATTGGCCACCACAACGTTGTGATTCACACCAAAGTTCTTTGCTCCAAATAGGTCGGTCGTCACCGAGACGGATACGCTGGTGATTGCACCGGTACAAGCTCCTATTATCGCAGTGCTCACATAGAGTGAGACGTTGGTTCCATTGAGGAGCAAGAAGAAGGCTCCTGATATTGGCACAGTCATGGCCATTATAGAAGCTGGTCCTGGAACCCTCCGTCCGCTCCTATAAAAAAAAGGGTAAAATTCAAATTAAAACTAACTTCAATAGGATTCAACTATGCTTCTTTGGTGTTACTTTAAGTTTTAGAAATATAAAATTTTACACTTTCTAACAAGGTAACTGGCCATCAGCAGGCTAATCTTGACTCCCTTAAGCATGGAAAACATGAAAATGAAGAAACGTGAAACTAATGCATGCCTTACGTGTGGCTCTGTATATGTGCATATGGAACTTCAATGCTTACCTCGAGTAAATGTAGTGTTGAAAACATGGCAGGAGACGACCAAAGAAGCCGAATGCCGAAGAGAAGGATACGAGGGAAGATGCATGAGAGAACCTTCGAGACTGAGCTATTTGTCCCAAATTGTTCAAATAGACGAGCCCAAGTGTTGCACCTAAAAAATAAACGAAGAAGTATAGCCAGAAATTTAGCCTTTTAAACATTGATTTCACACCAATCTCGTCCATGGTTGCCACCATTGGACTGCTTTCTACTTCTTTGTTCATGATCTCCACTGCCCCATCAGCTCCCTTGGCATCCTCCTCTTTGCTTGTGCAGAAGTTCGGTTTGAGTATTGCTCTCACACATTCAGCTAAAGGAACTACGATGGGTGCCAATAGGCATAATCCGATCCCAATAAGATTAATCAATGGTGATAACCTACTTGCAATTGATCCCAAACTGCTTAATATGGCATATATTCCGGTGGCTATAGTTATGATGGAAACTGCTATTAATCCAGCCTCTTGCTGTTTTGCCTTTCCTGTATCAATTTCTCTTAGAAAAGGCATGGCGATAACACCGAAAATTAAAGGAAGAACAGCATTTAAAAGAAGATATTCTTCAGCCTTTTCAAAAGTTAACGAAGAAAGCGCATTAACTATGGCTGTATAAATAACAGGACTCAAGCTTATGTAGCTGGCTGTCAGCCCCACAGCAGCTTGACGTTGCAAGGGGAAATTTCTGATGGTAACAATGTAACTAATTGTGTTAATCCAACAAATACCATTTCCGGCTAAAACTGTAAGAAAGAAGAGCTGCCAATATGACAAGGAGATGTTTTGATGGGATAGAAAGAGATATGGGATGCCATAGCCAATTAACCCGAGCATCAAGCCGATCATAAGGACCAGCCAAAGTGGTAGATAGAGAGCGGCAATACCCGAGATCCAGCCTGCAAGCTTCCCTGCATCATTTGCAAAAGCAAGGTTGTTGACTTGCAGCTGTGTCAAGGAAAGGATCTGCTTAAGCTCAGACGAGTAGGCTGGAAAATTCAAGTTTGTCCCATTGATTGATTGGAGCAATATGACAGCCACTAAGCTAAACCACTGAAGAGCAGTTGAAGGCATGGTAATAAGAAGTTTGGAGTTTAACACGGCTGGAATTAGTGGCAGCAATCCTTCCTTTTGTAGCATCAATATGCTACATGAGAAAGGGAAATCTTAGGTGGGGTTGCATTGGGAAAGAAAAAGAGAGAGATGGAGAGAGGGATAGAAAGAGATTGAGAGATAGAGGAAGGAGGTATCAAATTACCAACCTATATATCAATGGGTATTAAAACGTCTTGTAATAATTATTTTTTAGTACCAAAAAAATATATATACAATTTGACATCATATTAAACATAGTGGTAGCTATTCAAATATTATTGTTGGGAAAAATGGTCGGACGGACAGGAATGCACACAATGGGAGAAAGAGGAGGAATATACAAATTTTACGTGAAAACCCTTCATAAATCGAAGGAAAAAATCACGGGACACTTAGTTCACAAATAAGTCCACTATATGAAAATTGGTTAAAAAAATCCCCGAGACAGAGTATCTATTACACACTTGAAATAGAATAAGAAAAATAACTCCAGAGTAAGGAAATTCTCACTTCGTTCTTATCTCTCTATTTTTCTTATGTCATTTTTTTCATTGGTGGTGCACTCCACTTTCTTTTACCTTTCACACACGTCTGAACTTCACCGCTGTGGACTTTGCTTCTCTTGTGCTACCTTCACTGCATGCTCAGTATGCATATTTATACTAACTTTTCCTGGAGACTATTTACCCAATAGGCAGGTTGCTTGTAGGCAAAAGCTTACTTCCAACTCTGCAACCTGTCACCTTCTGCCCACCAACTCTGACAAGTGTAACGTCCCCGGGCAACCTACTTGTAAATATTGTCTGCTTTGGGCTGGAGAACTTCACGACGTCCCAAGCGAAATCAGCCCACATGATTTTATTCCTGGCAGACGGCCTCCGCCGCCCCCAAAACGGATCTACAAGAGAAAGGTCTCCACGGCTTATAAAGCGCACTTCGTTCACCTCTTCATCCGATGTGGGACACCACAATCTACCCCCCTTAGGAGCCCAGTGTCCGCGCTGGCACACCGAATCGGGCCCTGACTCTAATACCATTTGTAACGTCCCCGGGCAACCTGCTTGTAGATATTGTCCGCTTTGGGCAAGGGAACTTCATGGCGTCCCAAGCCAAATCAGCCTGCACGGTTTTGTTCCTGGCAGACGGCCTCCACCACCGCCAAAACGTGTCTACAAGAGAAAGGTCTCCCTGCTTATAAAGCGCGCTTCGTTCACCTCCACATCCGATGTGGGACACCACAGACAAGTGCCATCTTGTCGGCAGAAGTTGACCTTTTCCACCAACCAGATACCAGCTCTAAAGGTCAACTATCTTTCTGAAAAGTTGTCTGTGCAGATGTCGCCTTTCTCCCTTCTTGCAGTCGACAGAGTCAGTGACCAACTCTAGTACGCAGACTTTGTAGATCTTCAACAGAGTCCTCAGACGTTATTTGATGTCTCCAAGCTTTGACCAAGGACTTCGGACATCATCCCATGATCTCGGGCGTTATTCATAGTCCTCGTTCATTGGTTGATGTCCTCGGTCTTTGTTGCGCTCAACTCATGTCCCCGGGCGTTACTGCTCCTCAGCCGTTTCCATACCGGTAATATCAACCTATAAATTCCTGGCTTGTCACTCCAACAATTTGGACACTTTGAGATTTGCCCAATCGGCAAATAGTCACATTGGCTCCAATTGGTCATTTTACCCAACCAATCATTTCTATCCAACCGGCCAATTTGCTGTAATCGAATATTTTCGTACAACCAGCAAATCCTATGCAAATGGCCATTTTGCCCCAACCTGGAAAAATGGCTCAACTTGGCAAAATGTTGCGACCGGCCATTTTGCCCTAACCTACCACAAGCGTCTTCCTCAGTCGGTCAACTACATGTTGACCGTATTCCATTCATAGCCGGTCAACCTGTTGACCGGCCATTTTGCCTTTCACGACCAGTCTTCTCCGGATTTCTGTTTCGGCAAATACACTCCATCATTTACTCGCCGAAAACCCACTTCGGATAAATCCTCGTCGGAGATATCCACTTTCTTTTCTCATCCGGTCAACATCCCGTTGACCAACTTCTTCTCTCGGTCGGTTAACCCTCCCATTGACCAACTTCTGCAACCCGGCTGGCCATAGATTTCGTGCAAATTCTCCGATAATAAAACTCGTTTGTTTAGTTACTCACAAGAGAGTGACTAAACTCAACAATTATATAAATTGCATCCCATAGATTTTTTGTTGATCTAGAAGTACAAAAATTCCCATACTCACTGCCAACACCGTTGTTTGGATTCTCCCCTTTTATATGTGTGTGCGTGTGTGTTTTATTTCTTCAATTCTAACAAATTTAAATCTAAGGCTTAATCAAACAACACCAAACATATTTGATCTTGAAAAAACTAGGATGTTTATTTCAGATTTAATTGTTATTTGGGAAAATCAATCTGCAAGATTTCCTTCTCAGAATTGTCCTTTTCTTGCTTTGATTTTTTTTCCACTTTTTAGGCAGTCTAACTTGAATCTAGCGTCATAACACATCACTTTTGTGGTCCAAAAATACATCAGATAAAAGATTTTTAAATTTTAATATATAATTTTGTTTCAATTTGGCCACCGAAACTCTTTTATTTCCACAGTATCTAACCACATATTTTTTCATATGGCTAGTAATCTTGTGACCACTAGTGATACTGAATATTTTTAATTTATGACAAGATGAATGCCACACAGTATGGATACGGGGGCTAACGTGGTTTTATCTCAACCATCATCTTGAAACTGAACTGATTTTTCTAAGTTTAACACACTTAGAGAGAGAGAGAGAGGGGGGGAGAGAGACAAAGAGGGAGAGCATTAACTGATGTGATAATCTTTGATGCCACTTAGAATTAATGCTTAAGCTCTGAACGAAATGGGTAGCTACTCTACAGCGATAGAGTTAGGATGGGGCATGAAACAGACAAAGAGGAATCGTCTACGTGTTCCCTCATTGAACAACATATTTATCCGTGGATATGGCCGCCTAAAATTCAGGTGGTGGAAAGACCATTAATAATGTTGGGGTCGGAAGACCCAGATCCACCCGATCTGGTAGCAACGAAAAACTCGAACCCTCCCGTCATTGACAGCCACCATTTAATAGGAATAAGGAACGAGAGATGCATAGCATTTTTTACGTGGAAACCCCTTCCCAAACCAAAGAGGAAAAATCACGGGACACATAATTCACCAATAGATCCACTATGTAAAATAAGTTACAAATCCCCGAGATGAAGTATCCGCTCCACGCTCGAGTATAACAAAGAAAAATCTCTCCAGAGTCAACAGGAAACACTCCTCTCTTTTACTCTCTATTTTTCTTTTTTCTCTCTCTCACTGGTGGTGCACTCCTCTCTCATTTTATAAGTGTTTGTAAAACGGCGACCTGCCGTTTCACTCTCGCACACAGCGGCCGGCGCACAGCACCATTGGTATTGTCTCCTACACCAGCCTGGTCACCACTCTGAGCACACTCTAGGTCAACTCCTCCGGAAGCTCCTAGTGTTCATATATAAACGTCCTGGCTCCACCTAATCCCATCTGCCCAACTGGTCATCTTGCAGATAATAGGTGCCACGTCTTCACCAATTCTCGAGCTTCATACAAGCCCATACCCTGCAGACGGCGCATGCTCTGCACTGTGCAGACGCGTGCTTTGTAGCCCAACTACTTGCCTGTCGACCAATCCTGGAAAGACATCTGTCCACTGCCAGCTGCCACTTTCCATATCTCCAATGCCCAGTACTCATCCGGTCAACTTCTCGTTGACCGTCTTCAGTGCCATCCGGTCAACCTCCTCGTTGACCGTCTTCTACTACCTCTCCGCCATACAGTAGTGCTCCTGCAGCCCTCAGACGGCCAACCTCCTGTTGACCGGATTCACCTGGCCGTCCGCCAGTCAATCTCCATTGACCGTCCACTGTTCTTCTCCGGTCAACGCGTTGACCGTTGACCGAAAACAGTTCTCCGAATTTATTCTCCACAAATCCTCCGATGACAAACCAATTTGTTTGGTTACCCACAAGGGAGTGACCAGACCCAATAAGTAATGCATAAAACAGGCCTCTTTATCAGTTACAAGTGAATTGATTTAGCAAGCTAACCACATGACATTACTCTCACACCACATATTGAGTAAAATCTTATCCAGTGTGAAAAAGATCGGGGAATCTTATCCACAAAGTTTCGACCCTTGTTAAAATTACGGAAGTAAAATATACGAGAATATACAATAAACGTTGCAGTATAGTCCGATCTAGATGTAAATCGAATAAATATATACAATAAATAGTTGCTAACTTATATATATGAACAATAAATAAATAAGATGAGATTTTCGGTGACAAAGAGAAACATTGATAACTATAGTTTTCTAGTAAAACCATCCAATTTTCACAATGAGTAAAAGTAATGAACTAAAAAATTTAATTTATAACCTGATTGATACAAACATACTAAATATTAATCGATTTATTCTCAACTTGTGACCTTTATTAAGAAATTTTTAAATTTTCCTTCAGTAGTAGAGCCAATACCTTTTAGTCTTTTTGTCGATTATGTTTCATGAGCCATAGAATTTTTTGCATATCATTGGATTCCAATTTTCACGCTACCAACATTTTGACAAAGATTCATAGGTTAGAAAAGCTATGTATAACAAAGGAGAAGAATAGAGAATCGTGAATGAGAAAACTCAGCACTAAATCTCAAGAACAGGAAGATGATTTTATCAAAAGTAGCTACGCACATACATTCAAGAAGATTTTTGAAGTACAGCTATTTTTGTCATGTATTTTTGTATATCCTTGAATTGTGGAAGGGAGGTACTTAAAAGAGGATGCAAAACCGAGTCAAAATTATATAACTAAGAGGATATTCATGTGCTAGTGTACATGTGCCACCTAAGCACGAGTCAGGCATGAATACTTTAAAGAAGAGACCCATGCCCCTACACACGTGTGCTGCTTAAGTGCATGTCAAGTGCAGGCACTCTGTATAAACAGACTTGTGCACTCGTTGGATGCATATCGGGCGTGAGCATTCTGTATAAAATACGCACATGCACGACTAGAGCACACAACAAGCGTAAATATTTTATAAAAAATACACATATGTACAGATTTGATGCACATTGGGCATAAGTATTACGGATAAAATACGCACATGCGCATATTAGGTGCACATTGCATATGAATATTCTGGACAAAGAACACACGCACGCACATCAGACCCAAGACAAATGTGGATATTGGGAGTTGGCACATTTGCAAGCATCTGACGTGTATCAAGCTCTAATCTTTATGATGCATGAGAATATTTCAAAATATTTATTCTATCTAATTACAAAATATGTCAATATAAAATATTCATAACAATATCTTTCTTTAATAGTTCCATGATAAAACCCTTTTATATAAAAAGAAAATTAAAAATATATGAATTATAGATTCAGATACCATCGAGATAGAACTCGTGTAAATAAAAATTTATTCCTAAATAAAATATAAATGGCACAAAAATATAGAACTTTAAGGGACAAAAGCTCCGATTGTTTCTATTCAATCATTATTAGTACACTTACGGAATGAATGAAATATAATATTAATAGAAACACATAAATAGAAAGGCAACATGAGCATACAAGCAACGATAAAAAAAAATTATAACAATCAATAATAGTGCATGTACAACAATCAACAATAAAGAAATTACACTCTACTCTCCATGTGTAGATATCATCCCTTCTCTTGAGCAAAAATTCCCCCTATGTCCCTAATACTCCCCCTTTTTTTCATTAATGATCAAAGGAAGGGCATCACTTGGAATCTGAATGGTCACTATCTCACTGGAAATGCATCTCAACAGATATTCAATCAAAGTTCTCTCGTATAAAGGCCTCCTGAGCATCCAATCAGGTCTCAATCCTCCGAAAACCTTCAAATACATGAGACTCAAACCGATCTTAGAAGGATCAAATAAGAGATAGCTGATCGAATATTCAAGACGATTGATCTATGATGACCATGGAGGAAGAAGATAAGGACAGGGGTCAAATGGGCCAAAAACAGATGAAACAGAGTTGGCCTCCAGATATGGAGCATCCATGGGGTTGGGATGCTCGGTAGAGTGACGGTGGGTGTGGACTTTGCTCTATTTGAAAGTAGTATAAATAATGGACTTGCAAAGTAGCATACGAGAGAGATTGCAAAAGTTCATGCCAAGACCCATTATGAGGTATTGAATCAGATAACCGTTGGAAAGGTTATTATTCTTTTTATTCACAAATACAAAAATAATATGTGAGTAGAGGTGAAAGGAAAGATCAATTGTCCTCCCTCCAATGAAAATACATAAAAATAGGGTTATGTCAAGAGGGAGGAAGGCATAGTATGTGATTAAAAAATATTAGTCAGTATAATCCTACACACCGCTAGCCTCTGAGGTGTATGATATTTGGTTTGGAAAGATTTTTCATGCCAAGTCATGGGAGCACTATGAAGAGAGGAGGTGACCTCATTGAACAGTGGTATAGAACTGAAAGTGTATGGGTATTCAGAATATTCCACATGTAGAATATTGAGATTGTTGAATATTGCCTCCAAAATAATCTGAAGAGTATTCTCTCTCAAGAAAGTAGAAAACTAATTTGACTCATTGTCAATATCATGAATGTTCAAGCATAATTGTTGGACATATTGAGGAATAAGGTTGGTCAGGACCAACTCCCAATGCAGATTGACAAAAATAGACAAAATGAAATGATCGAGAGAGATAAGGTCTACTCATTGTTCAAGAATTAGTTGATGATGTTTCATCCTTTTATAAAAGAAGTCATTAGCAGTAGCATTTATGAAGCAATTCGGTGTTGAGGGCTTGCCACCTTGGGGACGTTTCCTAGCAACATTCTTTAAAGTCATCATCTTTGAGATTGCCATCTATACAGGAGATGGGTTGAGCATGTAAAGAACACAAATCGGGCACAATCAAGAAGGAAAATAAAGCCTCAAACCCAAACATACCACAAGATGAGGGTATTGAAAAACTCTTACAAAACTAAATAAAATGGGCATAGATCTGAATGTGGGAAGGTCAAAATCCGTGGGTGTGTTTCAAACTAGACCACCCAAGACAAAAACTTTGGAAAAGTCTAGATCTACAACCAAATCGTATGACAAAGAATAAAACTTAACAAGATTTGGGCTCAACTAAGATAAATCTCACAAAGATGTGAGAACAAAGCTTCGTCCATAGTGGAGCTTGCTCTTCACCATAGATGAATGTCCAAGAGTGTGAAGGGAAAGAGAATATGGAAACACATACCTAAAATTCACCTTAGATCCGAAGAAAAATGAGTAAATTGGGAAGATTTGATGTAGAGAGAGTAAGTATGAAAAGACAGGTGAGAGAAAATGGCAAAGAAGAGAGAGAAAATGATGAGGCGCATGAATAACGCATGCTGATAAAAGGGCACTACAGATCAGTGCACGAGTGTGCATCAAGCACCCAAGGTAAGTGAAGATGTGCACCAATGCAAGAGATGCGCATTTCAAGCACACACATTCTACCAAAAATGTACTCGAGTGTGTGTATGGCATGTATCAGGTGCAAGTGCACAATGCATTAGGCATGCCACAGGCGCTAGAGCATATGCGCAAGCACACATGAGCACAAGGCAAGCCAGGGTCAAGTGTAGAAATTTTTATTTTGTTTAAAAAAAATGCATATAGCATTAAAAGTCATTATATGGACAATGCTACTTTTCGATATGTGAGATCACTCTTTTTAAATCCATATTTTATTTCCACATTTAATTATTTTAGACAATTTCATAACTCGTTCATTCATATATTAGACATGAATGACAAGGGTGTGCATTTTTGCACTTTGGTTGTGATTGTTCAAGAATTTAAAAACAAAACAATGGGGGTGAATATATCCATTTTTTTCACACCTATAGCATGTCGAGATAAAGTTATAACGGAAGTAAGGTTTATCACCTTAACTCCTAGTTTGGTTACTGTTAAGGTTCTTTCTACCGTTAGTATTTGGAACATTAAGCACATTTATCTTTGTAAGACATTTTGATCTCATTTTGATGGGGGTGGGTGACATGATATTCCATTTTGGAACCGGGGTGGTTAATATAAAGATAGTTTTTAAGTTTTCATTAGCGTTTAATATGTTATTAATAAATCCTAGATCATTTTATTTTCACCCACCTTTCCTAGACCCAACATATAATCTAATTTCTTGGATCTACTTGATAATTTTTTTAGATCATATTGTGCATCTTCAAGGTCCGATTCTAGGATCTTGATTTTTTTCAATTAATAATTTATTAAATTTCTCAAGTTCTTAATTTTTAATGTCTAGTTTGGATCTAAAAACAACTTTCTCATTTTCAACTTCTAATTTCTACGTTAAGGATGAGTTTGTTTTCTAAACCTTTAAACACTTCCAAAATAGTTTATCATATGCGTCCTATAGGTTACAAAACTTATTTTCTAACTTGTTTTTAGAGTCATTTGTTTAATCGAGTTTTTCTTGTAAATTCTCATCATTAAAGACATATAGCTAATGAATTGGAAGAAGGATCTTAGATTGAAAATGGAGAGATTGTAGATATATGAGTGTGATCCCAATAGGAAAAGAAGTGAGAAAGAAATGGGGATTGCTTCAATTATGCTATTATTAAATTCCAAAGGTCAATCATTCCCAATTTGAATATGAAGGTATAAAATGGCTGACGGATAGATTTTTCCTTTTTGCTTGACAAGACATAGTCAAAATTAGTAATAACTGTCATACTACTTCCCTTACAAAGAAATTGGCTTCAACAGAGCCTCACTAACGTTGAGAGCAAGCATAATTGATCAAAATGGGTTCTAAATCTTTTTCGAGATATCTCCTCCAAGTTATCATTATAGCTATCAAAATCATAAGCATCAGTATATAGGTTTCAAATCCACCTATTACATATCCGGTAGTAAATGTTAATTGATTTTTGAGATGGGATGCTTATAACGTTGTGATTATTAAATTGATATGATATTTGGGATATTATAGATGATAGACATCATAGATGGTATGAGGATACTGCAAGTATAGTATTTAAGAGGATTGTAAGGATAGTAAGGATACTATGGGAATGTCAGGACCTCATGTTACTTACCTAACCGGTAGGGCATAAATGTATGATCTTTAGTCACAACGATAGAATAAAATCTACAGAAATTTATTGATATCTCATACTATTATGACATTACATTGAATTTTATTTCTAGAAAATTCAAAGGAGAACCTTAGTATCACGGATAGTTTGACATCTCATCATCTTGATTGGGATTCATTAGGATCAATTAAATATCCTTTAGGATATCGAGATTGGTTATAAAGTAGACACTATAGTTGTTACTTGTATATATCAAAATTGAGTTATATTATTACTGTTATTGTTATTTGCATGCTTTCAATGTTGGTTCTCATGAGTTGTTTAGCAATGTAGATTTTGTTGGGGTTCAACACCTGGATACACCAAATCCGGCGCAGCCAAATAAACGTGAAACCCATATCAACTGTCAATTATTAAATTTGCAAATACAAGAAATAAACAATATACAATAATTTTTAACGTGAAAAACTTTTTCAACCAAAAAAATCATAGGATAAATTTTGAATAAATCAACTATAAATAGTACCAATTACAAAAACGCATTTTGAAATCTCTTCACTCCGAACCTAAGTGAAAAATAGTTGAATACAACCCCCTCTCAATACATCTAATAACTCACAAGAGAAATATAATGAGAAAAATAGTAACCAAATGAAAATATATTTTTAGAAATCACCAACAAAATGACGTACTCGATTTTGATGAAGAACAAAATTCAAATTGGACCTCAATTGAACTTCGAACCTCTTCCTTTTCTCTCTTCTTTTCTCCTCTCTCACTGTGCAGCACCCCTTGTGGAAAAATATTTTGGAATGCTTGGAACCAACTCAAAAATTGCGTTTGGGCGATTTTATATGCCCCAGGCACACTTGAGTGCCAAGCCTTTGGAATCGGTGCTCGAGTACTGATCGAGCACGGATTAGGCGTGAACCTTCTCGAATTGTCACCTCTTTACTGCACAAGCGAGCCTCAAGCACCCGACTCGTAGATTATAAAGAAGTTGGTTTCTAGAATTTAATGTCTTCTTAACCATGTTGACAACCATCTCAAGATTATAAAGAAGGAATGGAGAATTCAACGTAAAGGTGGTTTTGCTCAGGCCCACAAATTGAAAATGAAGCATACGATGAATAAATTATGACATAACTTTACATGAAAATTAAATACTTGGTTCTTTTTTTTTATACTTATTTAAAAAT
>JAODPA010090120.1:0-23766 GCA_025585075.1 Nepenthes mirabilis | reverse complement strand
GAAAAATTGAGCTTATTATTTTTAAATAATCCAAATTATCAAAAAGCTAAAGAAAACCAAATAAAGGTTCTTGACGGTATCTACGTCGTATATTTACCAAAAATTATAATACCTTTTAAAAATAATATAACCGTTGTATACTTGGCCAAAAAATATGTATCCGTTGTAACGTTGACCTGGTCAACGCGGAAACTATTACAAAAGGTCTCCCGCTCGGTATCTTCTTTTCGCACGTCTTCTTTCCCTCGCGCGTGAGATAGGTTCAAGCGGGAGATCTCTCTCCAAAATTGGCGCTCTTATTTGGGGTACTTTCCAACCGGCTGGAGAGAAAGCAAGATCCGCGATGGTCGTCAACGGCGTATTTTTTATGGTACCGCCGATGTGAAATCTCAAGTTCTAGTTTGAGGGTTTTGGTTCTTGATTTTGGTACGGCCGATCGAACGGTTCAAGATTCTGATCAATGAATCATTGCCCCTCCTTTCCCTTTCTTATCTCTAATACCGCCAAAATTTGAAGGAGATCTTCGATTGTCCACTGCCTGTTGTTGGCTGCCCGGAGTCCCTAATTTCTTTCAAGCACCCGAAGACAACCACCACCATGGCCGACCGCTCGTCATATTTGTCAGACAGCGATCCCGACCTTACCTCTGAGCACCGAGCAGAAATCGAAGTCAACTTCAACAGCCGTCTTTCGATATGCGAAGGGAATCCTGAACGGTTACGGGAAGTAAGTAGAAATTTACATAATTCGTTCGTCTTTGTCAGCTGTATTAAATTCCCCGCTTGGCTGGTTCCCTGGGGTTTCACCAATTTGTCAGGTGTAAAAGGCACAATAAGATAGTCAATGGTTTTGTGGTTTTACTGTTGTGTCTGAGGTTTCATTGTGAATTATGTTGTTGTTTTTACTCTTTCTTTGAAAAATTAGGGTTTAGATAAATCATTAATTTTTGTATTGTGGAAATTGATAATCTGGTTTTGTGGCTTTTGATCCTTACAAACTAGAGCCGTGTGCTTGCTTATTTTGTATCCAGCTTCCATTTTTCTTTCTGCAGACCGAAAGTACAATTGACTTGAACCGAATGAGTGACATTTATCATTTGTGAAATTCGAATGCTTCCGGAGCCCCCATTGATAATTTGGTTTTGTGGCTTTTGATCCTTACACTTCGTTGGCAAAACTAGAGCCTTGTGCTTGCTTATTTTGTGGCTAGCTTCCATTTTTTTTTTTTCGCTAATTGAAAGTACAATTGCCTTGAACCGAATGAGCGGCATTTATCATTTGTGAAATTCGAATGCTTCCCAAGCCCCTATGTGCGGCAATGGTGCTACAGCTGTTTCTTGTATTTATCATTTGTGAAATTTGAATGCTCCCTGAGCCCCTATGAGGGGCAATGGTGCTACGGCTTGTTCTGGCACTAGTCTATTGATGGTACATGTGTCCTTGTACCTTTTTCCATTGGTTCCTGCAACAATTCAATCACGAGGAAGTGATTGCTGGTCTACTTTGAATTTCAATTTTACTGCAGATTCCTACAATATGATTTAGACAAGGTCAAATTAAAATGGTACAAAGTTGGTAGTACCTAGAAAATTATTTCGGTCTGATTCTGTACAAAAGGTGACACCGTTATAACTTTATGTGGCGTTTTAATATATTTATGAGCCTGTGTGGCACTAGTCTTGCAATGCTTTGAAAAAGTGGTTATTCTTATGTTTGTTTCATGTTGGTTTTAATGATTTATAGGCTATGGAAACATTATGCAAATTTTGAGTTCTTCGCCCATTCTTGGTGTGGAATTGTAGCCACTAAATCTGATATTTTGAAAAAAGTATTTTCTATAAAAAATCAACCTACCACTGCAAAGGTACGTGTTATATTGTTTTTTGGTTTTCTTGAACATAGTCAGTATTTCCTCAAATATGTATTTTTATTAGAATTGATGAAACCAACTATTTTCCACATTTGAGATGTATAATGCTATTATTACAACTTGACAAGTGTAGGAATCTACTCCAATTGGAGGGGGCTGATTACTACCATGAAATTGAGACACAAAATGATGTTTAGGATGAACATGGAAGTAAGATAGAGGTCATGCCTAAATACAATTGTTTATGTACATATGCTTTCATGTATCATCCATTAATGTCAATATTTATTCTCAGCATTTTCATGGGAAAAAGTAATTTTTTTACCTGACATATGATCATTGGTCATGTAGGTAGACATATTAGCATGTCTCAATTCAAACATCACATTTATGATAATTCCAATAGATGCAATTTTTCTGACGAAGTTGATCATTCTTCTTCAAGAGTAGGATTTAGCGGTAAACAAAATTTGTTTATTTATTTAACTTTAATCTACTGGAACATATGGGAAAGGGAATCAAATTAGGTTTGAGTTTAGTAAGTTGAATTTCATTTTTGACCTCTTAATGGTGGTTATTAGCATTAGTTTGTTTGGAGCTTGGAGAGAGAAAGTCGGCAATATGCTGCTGGAATGGAAGATTGCCGTTAATACTTGTGATGTAGTGGCTTTTTTTACCTTTATTGTACCATTGATGTGTGGTAGATTTTTTAGTTATGTAATATTAAAAGAATATGCTAGAGACTAGAAAAAGGACTATAGGAAATGAATATGCTACTTAATAGTGATTATGATGTTGGACATTATAGGTTATTACATTCTTCTTCTGTTAGTGAAAAGTTTTGTTGCAACTTATAATTGTTTTTCTTGAAACTTGATCTTGTTGATTTTGTTTTTTTTTTTTTTTTGCTAACGATATATGAACACGTGAGAGATATCAGAAATTTATTCTTAGGCATTGGATTCGACCAGTTGTGCTATGTTGAGTTTCCTTCTCAACTTGTTCGCTAATGAGTTTGAAGTTCTTCCATTTCTTGTGCTACTTTTATGTTTAGTAATGCTTTATCCTTTATCTTTTGATGCAGTTGGATTATTATAAAGAAACTCTAGATTTTACTCTTATAGCTCAATATTTGGCTCCCATACAACTGAGGTGGCGAAAAGGATAATGTGTGTAGGAAAACAACCAGCAGTAGGCTTCTAATTTCACCTCAATTATTATCATCTTTTTTTTTTTTTGCTTGTGTAGGTATGTCCCTTATAGATGATTGTGAAAGGTTGACCTAGTGGACAAGTATGATGGATAAAATGTAAATGTTCAAGATATTTTGTGTTGATACTAAGGGCCTAGAAGAATACAACATTACCTATAGTCATTTAGAAGTATATTGTCCCGAGGTATGAACAATAGTAATCCTTCTTTTACACTACCCCGTTTGTGATGATGATATTGAGAAAATAGAGAGCCAGTGTCCAAAGTTTTACAAGAATCTGTTTTCTTGTTGCAGGATTTTCATGTGAAAGTGTGATGGACTAATTTTGACAATCTCATTAATAACTTAATAATTTTAGATTGGAGTGTTTTCAAAGAAAGAGATGTTAGAGGCTCTAAAGATATTGATGGGAGTAATGTGCCCCACATGTATCACAATTTCTTTTCCATCATCATTGGGACTTTATAAATAATGAAATCCTCTTGGATGCTGAGTTTTATGATTTGGCGTTTTTTTTGACTATCCTTAATACATAATCAGGTGCATTTAGTATAGTTAGTAAGTGAATTGTAAATGGTTTTATGAACTATTTTTCACTCTCATTCTTTAGAAATTTCTTTTGGTTCACTTATTATTGTCTTTTTCAATATTTTTCTAAAATCCTTAATGCATAATTAGTTGCATATTTATTGTCTTCTTATTTCTTAGGGTAATTAGGTAAGTGAATTATGAATGGCTTTATGAATTAATTTTCTCTCTTAGCTTTTGGGACTTTCTCTTTGTTCACTTATCATTGTCTTTCCCAATAGTAGAGGTTACAATTTGTCTACAGGGGTTGAAGGTAACATTCTCTGGTGGATTTTTTTAATGTTCTTGAATTTGGATTGTTAATGGAGGCTGTGTTTTACTTTTGGGTTTTGGGGTTGAATATCTATCATTTGCCATTTTTTACTTTATATATGAGCTAGTTTTGTGCTCCGTTATGTTTGTCTTTGGTTATTTTGTTGTTTAATTAGTTAAATTCTTCCTCCATAGATTTCACTCCTTTGAGATTATTGTTCAAAGTGAAAATGGGATATTCAAGAAGTGAGGGACACGGAACAAGTGCTCTCCTTTTTTACAGAGTATTATTCGGCACACTGAAGTGTCACTATTTAGTGCATCAATACTATATGCACAATATTTCATTAAAATACAGCTCAATTATCTTTGATTTTTGTTTGATGTTACGATCCGTTATTGTGTAGACTATCCAGAGTATAAGCCAACTTGTAGCTCAAACTTGAAGCTGGGCTTTTGGTTACTGTTCTAATTCTCTAACAACATTATGCTTTTAGAAGTATAATAGATCATGCCATAGATAGAACTTTGAAGGAATTCGGGTAAAGGAATCTAAGAATCCAGGTTCTAGAGGTGTTAGGACATGATAGTCATACATTTTTCATATGATGTCTTTGCTCACTAGAAATGATTTGCTTTGTAAATGTTGTATAGCATTGTGCTACGTGGAGATGGTGCTCTTTATTTCAAAGGAGGCATAATTATCAATCCACCAACCTTTGTAAGTCTATTTTTCTTGTTTTGAAACTCTCATTATAATGCATGTTTTTTTATATTAAAAATATGACTAAATTTCTTGGAATTTTGTTTTGTTGCCTTTAAGTCCCTGCTTTGTAGACACTGCATAGGATTGTGCTTGGTGATCGGTTAGCATCAACATAAATTATTGCTAGCTTTTCAATATGTTGTGCCAACAACTTGCTTCTTGATATGAGTATTATTTATTTTTGTTTGCAGAAGCCAATATGAAGCACAACTTTTGAACTTGTCTTTTGTTTAATATTTTGATTTCTAAATAATATTTTGCTTTTGGAACCATAATTAAACTTGCAATACAGAGAGCTTGAAAGGGGTCAAGTAAAATATTTCCCGTCAAGCTTTTAGAATTATTATATAATGCCACCCATATATTTAGCATGATGCATCTAGGCGGACATGATAGGTAGTTGTGAAACTCCTTTCTTGCTCACCAGATTGAATGAACTAACTGGTGGACCCTCATTTGGAGAATGATTTCGTGAAATTGGACCAATCGTTGAAACTGCATTAACTGTCACAACATCACCCGATTTTTCTTGATCCAACAGTGGATAAAAAACAGATTTTATTTAGTGTTTGTTAAAATGTTGTTAATATCAGAAGCCTTCATAAAGATAATCGATAAATTAGTTTTTTATGAGAGTTTTCACCAATCTAAAAGTTTCATTGTTTTAGATAAAAAAAAATTTAAAGGCTAGTTAAATAAGTTGAATCGGAGGAGTTTTGCGATCCTTTTTAGAGAACTAATTGGTCTAGTGGAAACAAATGATACTGGCACAAAATGAGGAAAATGAAGATATCAAAAAATTATCAGGGGGTTTTAAGGAAATTGATGAGTTGCTTTGTCAATATGAGAAATTCTATGGAGGCAAAAGGCAACAATATCATGCCCTCAAAGGCAATAGAGACCTATAATTTTTTTTCATAAAATGGCAAACTAATATCAAAGAAATATTGTTGTGATGTGGACATGTGGTCTGGTGGCTTGTTCGGGTTGGCCTACTTGGGTCGTCTCTTGGGCTGTTAGACTTGAGGATTTGTTCTTTATCATATTATTACATTTTTACTTGAATTTTTGTATTATCCTACATTAGTTTGTAACTATATTTTCTGTAATATAGCTGCTATTTGTGTTTTTTATTTTTTATTTTTTTTCTTTTTTGTGAACTATGCCACTACTTGTTTTTTGTATTTTTGCGATGCTATTGTGCGTTTCAATTTTAATATAGATTCATATAACATGATTAAGATGAAGTACCACAAAATTGTGCAAAGTAAGTAGTACCTAGAAAATTCAATTTAACTAATTTGATACATAAATGTGACACATTATTAATCTTAGTGTCACATTTTCTTGTATTTATTAGTTTTTTGTGGCATAATTCTCTAATTGCTTCGAAAAAATGGTTATCTATATATTTATGCTTCTTTATGGATTTAATCATTTATGGTTGATGGAAGCTCTATGCAAAATATAAATCTGTCATCATTGCAAAGCCTTACAGTTTTTCACTCATTTTTGTTGGTGTTGAATTGCAGTCACTAAAATCTGTTTTTTTAACCAACATGTCATTGCACAAGTGTAGATTATAAAGTTTTAGTTTTTCTAAATGTAGTTTAGGACTTCCTCAAATTTATGTTCTTATCATGATTAACCAAATTAGGTGTTTTCCACACTTGAGATGCCTAATACTGACTTATCGAAAAAAAAAAAGTCTAATGCTGTTGTTATATCTTGACAAGTGTTGGAATTTGCTCCAATTGGAGGGAGATGGTTATTACTATCATGGAAATGAGACATGCATTGAAGTTTTGATGGACATGGAAGTAAGATAGATGGTATGCCCAAGAGCAATTGTATGAGTACATATAGTGCTTTGCTTCTCTAGGTACTTATATTACTTTTTTTGCTTAATTAATTAACACCTTATTTAATTGTTAGGGTCTCATTGGATACAAGTTACTAACCTTCCTCTTCTAGCATAAGCGGAAAGAGGACGCAGATTTTAATTGTAAGATATTTGAAGCAAGCTCAAGGATTTGGTTCTTCATCATTTTGGGGCACTATATCATGTGTCTAAAGCTTCTCTGGAGGTTAGATTTTTTATTGTGCTAAAAAAAATTCTGTTGCAAACTTGATTATTTGTTGGATATCTTTAGTAGACAATGCTCTAAATAATGATGGTTGTGCCAAAATATATGTGAACAAAAGGTTTATTCTTTTCAAAATGAATTCATAAAATGTCACAAAGGCATAAAATTAGGGAATTAAGTTATTTTCTAATCTAATTGTTCATAGAACTTTTTCATTTTAACATTTGCTTTTAAGCTATGTCAGATAAGTAAACCTACAAATATTATTTTTAAGTTTTTTGATTGTTTTTTGCATAGAGTATTTAGTAATAAGTAATTAATGTATTCTCACTCTAATCTAAATCAACTATTATTCTCAATGCAAATTAATTTGGCAAAAGTAACAAGGGAAGGAATGTGCTTGATTCTTTGCATACTGCAATAAGTGAAAAAATTTGTCTATTATCAGCACAACCTTCTTCCATTGCTCATTTGCCAAAATGTTTTTAGGTTAAAAAGATTTGTGGTTAGGATTAGTATAATTGGTTTTCATATAACTCAATGTTGACTTATATCTATGCTTTAGAGTCTTGTGATGGAACCAATTGCCCATTTTGTTGCATTGAAAGAAAGTAAAAAGAGTTTCAAGTCTAGTACTGGAAAACTCATAAACTAGTCCAAGAGAACAACCAAACCATAAGAAACTGAAGTTGGAACCAATTAATGTTTATTTTTTTTCATGTAGTTCATAGTATCATTCCTATTGATGTCTTGTTTTGGCTACCAAATGTTTTAGCATCTTTGCGAGTCCTGGGGTGTTCAGGATGTGTTGTTGTCGGATTCAAATATGCTGTCCTGGGGAAGAGTTTATACAATCCATAATTTATGTGAGAGAATTTGCAACACCCTTTATTTCTAGTAGAAAATTAAACTGTTGATGTACCTTAATGTATTGTCATTGTCAGGGAATTTTAAAGGCTATAATGAAGTACTTTTATTTTGTGTGAAAATATGAAAGGAAGATAGAGACCTATTCTAAAATAGTCAAGGTAAAATACTAATTCGTTATGCTACAGTTATCATTTTTCCTTTTGTCATGTAAATTTTCTTATCATTTGATGTGTCAAACCTGAGCTTAATTGCTAAGTTCTATTTCAAGTGATTGGGTGCTCTTTATGATGACAAAATTGAATGTAGTTTATCATTCATTTGATAAATAGTTATGCAATTGAATATGTTGTTAGAACTTTTCTTGCTAGTCTTCTTGATAACCTAGTCTTTGGCCCCTTGGAGTTTACATTGAGGATTTTATGATCAAGAATGATGGTCAACACAAATGTTCAACTCAGGCCGTATAGTATGTTTATACAATAAGGAAGTGAGGAAGGTGAATGTTGATTAGAATGATCTTTTCATGTCTTCCATTTGATATTTGATTACAATTAAACTTAACCTAAGATTGATATATTTGATAAATGTCATTACAATTGACTAAAATATTTTATTGTCACACTCATTGGGAGGCAATAGAGTAGTTGACATTTTTGCCTATGCAGCATATGAAAATTAAAACTATGATCTTTAGGTCACATCCCTTGGCCATACTAGCTAGATTGACGGAAAATAGTACCCAATAAAGAAATTGACCACAATCTTGATGTATGTCAGTTATACATAATAATCTTTTATTTTTGGCATTATTGAATCATCTCATAATTGAAGTTGCATTCCTACATTTATTTACTAGGAACTTATTGCTAGTTTTTGAGTGCTAATGTATGGAATGAACAAAAAGGTTGGTTTGTTTAACTATTCTGGTGATTCTTAGATGAGTTTCAATTTTAAACGTCAAAAAGGTTGGTTTGTTTAACTATTTTGATAATTCTTAGATGAATTTTAATTTTGAACTTATCTGTTTAATATCAATGTGCTAGATTGGTAAAATTTGCTGATGCAAAACATGAGCTTACAAATAGTATGGAATCTGTATCGTCAGCCTATAGTTGGGTTTTTTAATAAAATACTTGATATGCAAACTTTTGCTACTTGTGTATAGCATAACTAGCTCTATGTGATATAGTTAAATCATAGGCATGATCCCCTAGACCCTCCTTATCTCACTAGTAAATAGAATCTTTTGCATCCTAAGCCAAGATCTTGAAAATTTCACATGGTTGATGGTAGTAAATGTGTAAAAATGTAGAGAACCCAAGTAGATTATTCTTATGTCAGTTATTTTCTAGTCCTTTGTGGGAAGTTTTGTCTCATTTGTAATCTTTATTCTATACTGATGGCAGACCTCCATATTTTCCCAGACCTGTTGAATTGATGGAAAACATGAACCTCAATCAATCAAAGAAAGAATGGACAGAGTCATTAAATATTTTAGTTAATGAAATTTTTCATAATGGATAGATTCCAATTTTTATATTTAATATTAAGTTACCTTATTGTCCAAGTTGTGTTCCTACACCTATTTAATGGAAATCTTTTGCAAGATGGAAAAATATGCAAAGAAAAGAAAATGAAAGATTTTAACTAATCTACGCTTCTTAGATTAGTTTTAGTTGTAAATGTACATCTTATTTTTTCTGATTGAATTTGTTATTGCTGTGTGATATTTGTGAACTAGATGGCATATTCCTAATGAGAAACTTAAGAGGCCATATAAAGGGTGTCTAACGTTTGCTCAAGGATGGAGTTTTTGTTAAAATACTTGTTCTTCAAACTTTATGCTAATTACATATAAGGTAACTGGCTCACTGTAATATCTAATTCAATGAAATAAAATAACTCGAAGGGGAAGCTTGTTAGCTGAAAAAATATCTTATGAAGTGCGAACCTCTTTCTTGAATTCCTTATCAAATGCTACTCTAGTAGTTTGAGGCTGAATAATGCTGTAAATTTTAATGATATACAGTAATAGATTTCATGATATTGCGTTTTAATGCGTAGAACAATCAAATTTAGACAAGATGGGATGCATATGATATGTGCTTTTGTCCATATATTTGTTTGTATCTCTGTGTATGTATGTGGAAATGTTTTCTAAAATTGCTGAAATAATTTAGCATCATATACAGTTACCGTACTAGTATGCGTATAAGTATTCTTGAATGGACGTCAACCTATAAAGAGAAATGAGCCCAAATAAAAGGGTAGAAGAGATGTGATTGGCAACATTATTGGCAAATGCCATCCCCAAGAAAAAGTGTCAGGGCTAACATGGGCTGAGCAACTCACATGGGGCTAAGCTTGTGCAACGAAAGTGCATTGATCTTGGAGGTTAAAATCTTGATAAGTTAGTTAAGTAGATTTCATTCAAAATTAGTGCCATCTTATGTCTCCAACTCCTAATTCCCATTAAGTATTAGATTATCAGTTCTAAGAAGTTTGCTCCTGGAAAACTTTTTGGTCCTTAACTACTTTCTGTAACTGCAGGTTTCAATGCGAGCCAACCACTCTAGAGGCCAGATTGACTCATCTAATCCAACCATCTTTTGTGGCAGTAATAGCTATTGTTTTTTGGATGACTTGATTAAAAAAACTGACAAACGATCAATGATAGACTTTAGTCCATTTTTTCTTTATAGAAAAAGGTGTGTATCACTTTTTTAGTATTTTGGACAATTTTGAAATGTTGATTTTTATACTGGCTTGGCAACCCCGTGCTTGTTAAATATTAAACTTGTCAATAAGTTTGGGGCAGCTGAACTTAATTAGACATTGTAGATTGATTTTACTGGAAAATGATCTAGTTGGCATTTCTTATATAGAATTGCCTTTAAAGGGATGATTATGTGTGGTGGAATAAAAACCTTTGATGAAAAAAAGGAGTACAATGTAACATGCAGTTATTTTGTTTTTGACCCAAGTAACATAGCAAGTTATGGCATCAAACTTGTCATAAATCCAGGATAAGGCAGCTGAAGTTTCAAACCCTGTAACCAAGCTAGGTTGTTCCTATTGCAGGCAGTTAGTGATTTGAACCAACATGTGGTAAAGACACAACCATCCAGAAGTGCAGCATATTGGTGAAGCTATAAGGCTAGAGGGTTAGCTTATTGGGTGAACATTTACACAACTGTAAGATTTGTCCATTGAGGCATGAAGGTTATGAAGGCATGAAGGATATGGTTCATATTAGGGAAACAGCCTTTCTACAATGTAAAGGTAAGTTGCATACATCTTATCCTTATTAGATTTCTATTAATTATTGATGAAAATATCAGCCGATATGTATCATATCAACTAATATATATAAGTATTGGGCCTCCCAATACTAATATTTTCTAATACCACGATAATATCGTGATATATTTTCGTATTGGCTAATACAACCGATATATCAGTCGATATTTAAAATATCAGCTAATACGGCTAATGTATTGGCCAAATGATCTTATCAGTTTATAATTTTTCATATTTTTTTCTGTTTGATAATCTGATTCTGATAGTATTACCTGATATATTCGACGCTGATATAACTACGGTCAATATGATATCTATATTTTCATCCATACTTTTAATAGATTTGTTTATGCGGTTAGTAGTGTATTATATAAGATGAAGTCATAGAGATATGATTCTCGATACGTCCTACAAAATATCATAAAATAAGACTACATCACAAATGATTATTATGTATCCCTCACATTATTTAGCTTGTTTGCTACTTGTTTCCCCGAGCACTTATGGTGAATATGCACTACAACTGACTTGCAGATAATATCCTTGCAATCATCATAGGAGCAAGAATGTGATGGTTATTATGATTTAGACATTTTTGTTACATGATGAAATTTGATTGATCGTAGATTTATGTAAATGCAACATAATTTTTGTGAGTTTGCATGGAGAAATCTGGTTTGATGTATACTCTTATAAGTTTTTGGAATGCTCTACCCTCTATTGTCATAGAAGAGTTTGCTCAGGTACTGCAAATAATTAGGTTTAGAATTGTAGTCTCCTTCCTCCCCCACTGTAAGAGGAACTTCCTTCTTGGACCTTTCATCTTTGTGCAATTGCATTACTTTAGCTTTCTCTGGATTGTTTTGAGCACTCCAATTTATTATTTTTTGGTTTAAAATGTTTAGGATGAGGTGAGCTTTGTGGATACGTAATACAAATATTTCAAAAATGAGACAATGCCTCTTTATGTTTTGCTTGGGTGGAAATAAACAGAGCCCCAGCTTGGTTTATGATTAAGTTGGCATATAGCTGAATAAAAGAGAGGCCAGAGTAGGCCCATTGGTTTGATCTTTCTACGTGTTTTTGTGCACTTGGGGTATATCATTTTACCTGTTTTATGTGGTACCCATTTTTTTATATCCTCTTAAAATTTATATATTTTATACATGCTATCTTTTATTACATTATTTATTCTGCTGAGACAAACATGTGGCTGTTTTGTCTTTCTGAGTTTGTTCAATGGAATTTTTTTTTCTTTGGATTAATGGCTATGTTAAATGAAGGAATGGAGAGTAATTCTTTTAATGAAAACCCCTTATCTTCAAGGATTATGAGAATATACTTGTATAGACACATTTATGACTTTTCATAGGACTAAAATACTCTTAGCTAGGGTTTACTATTCTAACACTCTTCTCTAAATTAGAGCATATATATTAATTATGCTCAACTTGTTATAAAAGTAATTTACTTGATTTCCAATTTGAGACATGATGAATATATTAATTAATTGATCTCTAGTTCTCATGTGCCTAATATGAGTAGGGCCTTATTGTAGTTTCTTACGAATAAAGTGACAATCCATCTTTATATATTTTGTACATTTATGAAAAATCGGATTGGACGCTATATGAATCACTGCTTCATTATTGTACTATAATTGAGATGGTTTAGAATTCTTACAACCAAATGATTTAAGTGACTATTTGAGCCCTATCACTTCATATATGACTTAAGTCAATGGATAATATTTTAATTCAACACTTAATTGAGTAACTATATTCTGTTTCTTGCTCTTTTATGCTGTCACACTGCCCCCAACAAACATGGTGATCAAGCCCAATCAAGGTTAGAGAACTCAGAACCCTTGTACTTGACTATGATTTGACTGCTATAAAGTAGGCCGCATCATGGTGAACTTTTGATATATAAGTATATGTATGACAGTATCCTTATGTGGAACACGAGAAGAGGATAAAAGCCAAATTACCAAACTTACTAGGAATATAATTTTTATTCGGTTCACCGCCAAATAATTCAGTTTTCCAACTGAATTAAATTATTCATGTCCATGAGTGGTTTTGCATGAAGCATCTTAAATTAAGCCAAGTGTGTACTTTTTTTGTGAGAGGAATATGCCGCGACAACACATTATAAATTTAATGCTAATAAGGTACCTTAAACTTTCAAGATCCTTAGTTTGAAATCGACACAAAACAAACACTTTAAGGTCTGTCATATCTTTGTTATCACTGTCAGTGATTTCAATATTATTTACTTATACAATAAGGAGAATACATCTGACATTAAAATGGCGATCAAATATATTATGATAACTTCCAAACGAGAGAGACCAAACTCTAGAACTTTACTGAACCAATGGAACCAAGCCTGTGAAAATTGTTTTAAGCCATATAACAACTTTTTCAACTTGCAAATACAACCAAATTCCATCCCTGCGACAAACACACGTGACTGTTGAAGATGAACTTATTCTTGAAGATCTCCATGTGAGAAGGCGTTCTTGATTTCTAGCTGGTGTAAATACCTGTGATGAATAGTAACAAGAACCATAAAAAAGAGAACAAATGTCAATTTCACAACAAGAAAAATATCAGTATAGTCTATACAATAAGTTCCGACATGCCCCTTGGCTATCAAATGAGCCTTTAGTCAAGTAAAAGAATCATTGATATTAATTTTTATTGTGTACACCCATTTGCAACCAATGGGTATCTTCCTACAAGGGAACTAGATCCCAACTGTTATTTTGCTCGAGTGTCGGCATCTCTTCCTTCTAGTTGCTTGCCAACCAGGATGAAAAATTGCTTGAGACACCAATTGATGTGTAGAATGAGTCCAAAGTGAATACAAAAGCACTGAGTGAAAATGAGATGAGACAACAATATAACAAATAGTAGCAAATAAAAGATATTGAGTGCAGCAATAAGAACTATTTCTGAGTGCAATTAAAAGGTCCAAATCAGACGTTGACTCGATAGCCGTGAGATATGTAAGCAAGGGGATCAACTCTATGGAGGCCAGCTTCAGTGCATCTAATGAGTGAATCCAAATATCTTACTAGGACCATGAACATAAGTGTGAATTATCAGATTAGGTGGTGCATGATGTTAGCACACAACTTGCACGATAGCCAAAAAACTCATCATGAGGGGTGATATTATATGTGGGGGTTGGAAGAGAACTCTTGGGAAGAGAAGGGAGTTGATTTTTGAAACAAAATATCAGAAGACATAATAAATCAGCATGAGGTGAGAAGCATCTTTACACCTTTTGTGTGCATGGGTATCCCAAGAAAACACTGAAGTTACTTGGAATTAAATTTAGTCACATGAGGACCAATGTCACGAACATAGTTTATACAACTAAATATTCTTGGAAGAACCGAGTGTAAAGAATTATGAGGAAATATAGTACAATGTGGGATATCCATTAAAGCACAACCAAGGCTATACTATTGGTAAGATAATGCGCAATTAAAATTGCTCACTTTAAAAATATTTTGGAACTTTCATGTGAAATAGAAGAGCTCTTGCTACTTCTAAAAAGTGTTTATTTTTGTGTTCAGCTATTTCATTTTTATTGTGGAGTATCAAAACAAGAGGATTGATGGAGTATCCCATGTTGGGACATAAATGAAATAAACATAATGACAAGTATTAACAAGCATTGTTACTTTGTAAAATGCGTTGTGATGTAGAGAACTTATTTTGAATTTTAACAAAAATCACATAAAATAAAAATTGATTCAGAATGACATTTCATTAGATTTAATTAAGTTGTTTGTAAATAATTATTAATAAAAACAATAAAATATCAAAAATTTATTTTGGATGACACCAAACAAAGACCTTAAATATCAGAATGTACTATCTCAAAAGGAGTAGAAACTCATTTATCGATTCTAGGATAATATGACACTCAAATAGTTTAGCAAATTAACAAGGCTTGCAAAACAAATTTGCCATAGGGTTAAGATTGGGATACAACTATTTTAGAATAAATAATGATAGATGACTCAACTGTGGAGTTGGAGAGGTGTAGGAAGAACGCTTGAGCAAACAATAGGAGTTGATCCTACACCTAACACGTAAAGATGTCCCGACTCTTGACGTTACCAATGATTCTCCTTTTCGTAAGATTTTGAAATTCACAACTAATAGAAAAGAATATAATGCAACAATTATATTTTGTCGTGAGCCTACTTGCGGATAATAATGTAAAACCCGCAACTTTCATAGAGAAGCCATCCGTTAAAATAATTGCAATTAAATTTGAACATCATTGACAACCGTATAATATATCTAAGCTCCCGTCATACGATTTGATACACTGGAATCGATAATCCAAGTTTGAGATGATGTCAAGAGACAAGTAGTGGAGTTATCTACCTAAATAAGGGTACCAGTTAATGTAATTGTGCCAACAAAATAAGCATGAGTAGTACTTCACTAATAAAGTAACAATTTCTTTCGTTAATGGGTTAGGAGGAGCAAATAAGCTAACACACTGATACTTCTAGAGGCGATTATAGCATACAATGTAGATGGCGTTGAGGGTTTCTCATATAACTTTCAATATTTATTTTAGGTGTGACTAACTCCACTATAATGGAAGCATGTCGATTTTTTGTCACCACCCTAGTCACCTCAATTCCCTCTATCTATTCCGTGTCTACTCACTCTACCTATAAATGAGGAGTGGGTCACTAAAGCCTTCTGATTAGCAGGACTAGCAATTACTAATGGTGATGTCTCACGGTTAATTCGTAGAATTTGAGAAAATAGATCAGTTAATGAAGTAACCTTAGAGTTTGCTAAAATCTTGGATCGAGCAGGTAGGTTTCAGGTCGACAAGAAAGCATAGAACAACCAAGTGTTCACATTATTCTCGCATTTGCTTTACATTAGTTGTGATGCATAGATACATTTAGTTCATCGTAGATCATCTTGAAGACAGTAAAGCCATCAATTACATTTCGATCCTTCTAATCCACACGAAAACACTTATATACATCAAATTTTTTTGACATATTATGTTTCCTAAAGTAAACAATCGATGGATAATCCCACACTTCTTATCAATATCGTTATGTGTGACCAAAACAACCATCATTTGTTTTATAAAATTAATCAACTGAACATATTAGCAAGCATCTTCACGTAGCATGCTCAAGCCTCAAAGGATCTATGTTGGAATCAGCATGTTCATTGTTGAGATGGTCCTTCTTATCAAGCCCTCAAATAGCAAATGACACAGTCTTTTAACAATGCTAATAATTCGTCCAATCTAGACGTTGATTCATAATTTGAGAAGATGTGGCTATGACTATTTCAGAGATAACAACTTTGAATTCATTTGTTCGAGTAGGAGTACTTCCATCAAATATATTTCTGATCTTCATACCATGTACTAAATATATGAAAAATACTACACAAAAAATCAAAACAAATACTATGAAAGCCCAAACACAGATTGCCGCACAAAAATACCTGTTAATGGCCCTTTTGTAACATTATTGCCAGACTATTGGACCACAACACCACAAGGAAATTGCACACCATAGCACCAAAGGAAACCCCTATTAATCCATGCTTACTGCACTAGGGGAAGGAAATCGCACATAGCGCTAATGAAGAAGGGAGCTGGACTCACTCACTAGGGAAATGAAGTTGCCCATCAAGGAATTCAAACGCCAAGAACTAGGAAACATTTGAACACTAAAAGAGGAAGAAAAATCAAAGATGAATTGAATGATTTGCTTCAATTGCTTGCAAAATCCATTCTCCGTTGTAGGCAACGCTCAAATGCATAAGAAACTAAAGATTTAACGCCAAGATTTGTTGAATAAACCAAGAACACAGCAAATCTAGGGGTTTTCATTGAAATCCTAGATTTAAAATAGATGGCTCAATGAGATTCAAGTAACAAGCCATCTTATGGCTTTTGATACATAGGGCAAGGCACGGCAATTTCATTTGGGGTCAGTGGCAGCAATGGACACCTTTAATTGAAGAAAAGGATGGAAATTTTTTTGTTGAAGACCCCTTTTTTTCAAGTATTATAAGAATATACATATTTATAGATGCTTTTACAACTTTGTATAGGACTAAATATATTTGATTCTAGTTTGCTATTCTAACGGGCTAGGATTAGGTTATAGAATTAAACTAAAGGCAATTAAAATAATTTGAACTTTAAGATGATTAACCAATCTCGAATAAATCCCATCCGATAATGAAAGTAATGATTTTTAGGCAGTTTTAATCTCAAGACACTAACATTACAAGTGATAGTGCCTTGGAAGTTTCACGTATAAGACCATTCTTTTCAAACTAACAACGGTAATTAAAGAGTCTAACACATGAAGCTATTTTGATAATTTAGCATTTTGAACTGAGTATTTAAGTTTCTAACTTTCATTAGTATTAACCTTATTTAAGCATAAAATGGTTCAACTTAGTCGTCAACCTTCTTTAATTAACAGAGGGCTTCAACTAATTGTTTTGAAACTAACAACATAGGTGCCAAAGTTTAGATGATTTTTTGAGTCTTCCAATTGGAACATGAAAACATGACTGAGTCGGTGCCAAAGTTTAGATGATTAAATCACCAATCAAACCATAACTTAAAAAGTAAAGATTACCTACAATTCAAATCAACAAGACCACAATACACTTTGCTAGTTTTGAAAGCATCAGTTGCAAGTTGTTGAATGCAGCACACGTATTCCTCACTGGTTTATAAAGAAAAACCAAATTTTTACTTGTTAAATTGTTACATAAGCGTGCATAAACTCATGTACTTTGTTACAATTTGACAGCAAAAACACCAACTTACAGCAGAAAAAGTTCAGAGAATCAGCAACTGGACAGATTTAGACAGATTCACTCTGAGGTACCTTCCTACACTATACTAGAATTTCCTATAAACAAAGCTGCAAAATGATTGAATTCTTCTACTTAGCACTACTCCTAAAAGCTATCTAGATCTAATTTTCAATGCTGCTGAAAATCTAATTTTCTGCCACCCCCTTTCTCTTTTTTGCACTCCTCTTAGCCTTGATTAAATAGGGAGATTGTAGGTTAGATTTGTGTGATGTCCTTTCGTTATTCTCCCTTGGATTTGTGGGCATTCTTGCCTTTTCCCTTGCTTGTGTAAGATTTTCTTTCCTTTTCTTCTTCATGGCTGATTTCATTCTTTTCTTTGGCTGCCCAGTTTCCCTCTTTGTGCTGGCATGTGATCTTCATTTAGTCTATTCTTGGTGCCTTTTTTGTACCATGCTTTGGTTTCTTATTTTGTTTAGAAGACATATCTGCCTTTCGCATTTTTCACTCAACTTTGGTTTTATTTTTTTAAAATTTTTCTCTTCCTTTTCTTCAGATGCATAGGCTGGATTTTGAGCTTGTGATGAATGGGGCCTCATGTGTGTCTAAGTATTTTATTTATTTTTGTATTTAAGTCCCCCTTTAGAGGCTTTGTCACCTTTAAAAGCACATTTATCATTAAATGAATTTACATTAGGCAAAACATTAATGTTTATCTATAATCATAGGCTGTCTTTTAAGCTTGTGATAAATGGGGCCTCATGTCTGTCCAAGTATTTTCTTTATTTTTGCCTATGACTCCTTTAAGGCTTTGACACCTTTAAAGGTATATTTATCACTAAATGAATCCATATTAGGCAAAACATTAGTGTTAATTCATCGCCATAGCATATTCTATTTTGTTTCTTTATTTCTTTTTTCATTTGTTAATTGTCCTTATGGTTTAGATCTTTCTTGATGCTATATTGATGTAATGTGAAATACTCTATAAGGATTTTAAATTTTTTTGAGAAACAAATTATGTTCAAATGTTATTAGCATGGGCTCTAACTTTTGCTCTTCACTTGCCTATAGTTGTTAAATCATTGAGAAAATATCGGTATCAGTATCAGTTGAGGTCATATTAGTATTGAACATATTGAATAATATGTATTGAAATTGAATATATCGGATTGAATTTTTTTAAAATTGTATGATGATAAGCTCATACTAGCTGATATATCGATTATATTAGTTGATATATCTTCCGGGCCCAAGGTTGTCGTACGGATTAGGGAGCCTTCGGATTCCTAAGCGCGCGGGGGCTCTGGAAGAAGGGTCCGGTCTCCGTCTCTCAGAACCTGGACCTGCACAACACAAACAACAAACAAGAGGTGAAGGGTCCGGTAGGATTTCTCCCACCAAGGCCACTCCGACGCTCAAGTCAGCAAATTCCCGCAATTGACGGAAATGCGCACGCTAAGGTGGTGCGTGTAAAAATGCTGTGATGCGTAAGAAGAGCATATATTAGGATGAGTAGAAATGCAGTGAGCAGGTGATGGAAGGCCTGGCTTCCTTGGTGCACTGCGATGAGTGGCTAACTTTCCCGCTTCACGGGATGAGAAGATGGAGAGCGACTTTTCGGTCCAATCCGCTCGGGGGATCGGATCCTTTTGGAAGTTGGATTAGAACTTGGGATCCAAGGTTGCTCTTGGTCGCAAGATCGTAGAACCAGAAATCGTTCTTGGAGTTCGAATCTGAATTCAGAGCCAGAATCCCTTTCTCTGGTGGGTGAGGGCGCTTATATGTATATGATTTACTATTATGCGGTATATGGTTTTTCATAATTGTCGATTTTGAATCAAGCTATTACAAAATAAATTTAATTAATAGTTTATTATAAGTGAATATATTTTGTAAATTTATAGAGTTATTTGTCAATTAATAACTTTTTTCATGTGTCGGATAATTGAAATTCGTAAACAATTGTTGATAAATATTAATTTGTCAAAATATTATCGCTTGGGAAACAAACTATCTTTATCAAAATAAAAGTAGAGTTCTTATCAAATACGTGTATAAAAGAGACATGCAAAAATAATTTATCAAGTATTTTAGAATTTCAAGATAATATGTGTAAATTATGGTATAAGCCTTCAAAATATCATGGAATAAAAGCAAAACAAATATGCATTCAATATAATATGAAAAGGAGTAGGAAAATATCACATGCATGGACAATTGAATAAGAAATAATAGGAATTTTCTTAATAATTCAATAACAAAGAAATAAATGAGCTTAGATGTTTTTGTTTTCACTTCAAATTTCTTTCCTCCAACTCTCTCTTTTTTTTCTTCTCATCTTCTCTTTGCCTCTCTTTTCTCAAAATTTTATTAAAAATGTGCAGAAAATTGGTAT
Organism: Nepenthes mirabilis; assembly: GCA_025585075.1. Lineage (NCBI taxonomy): Eukaryota > Viridiplantae > Streptophyta > Magnoliopsida > Caryophyllales > Nepenthaceae > Nepenthes > Nepenthes mirabilis. Next base: position 3,575 of record JAODPA010090120.1, on the reverse strand, counting down.
AAGCTTTATAAATAGCAGGCTGACACACATATTCGGACCATATGTAGGTCGTGTGTAAAGACTAATTTTAGCCTGCGCATAAGTGTCCATTAGGCATACATCAATTGCTATGATTTTGAAACAAATACGCACGAGCACCTATCATGCGTATATTAGGCATAGTGATTTTGGCTCAAACATGTTTATGTGCCCTTTAGGCACTGCTTGCCTGATGTTTTGATCCCACAATATTACCCTAATAATGACAGAAAGTTGAAAGAAATTTGTTTGGTGCATGATAAAAACTGCTCAAATTGGATACAAAGAACTATAGATTTATGATATTACTATGTGTAGTATTTTTCATAATCTCTTAAATTGTTTTCTATTCCCTTCGCTTCAATTTCTTAAAACTCAGCTCCCTCCCCCCCTCCCCCAAAAAAAAAAAAAAGAGCAGGAAATGAAGGAAAAAATTTGCTATGAACAACTTTATTCGAAATAAATACAAATTTTGTTTTATTTGTTTTCTTTAGCATATTATTTTTTTATGTATTTGGTTCTTTTTCAGTACCTATATAAATAATACCTTTTACAGACCCCCCAAAAAAAATAGAAAAAGGAAAAAATCATTGATACATCTTTAGTAGTTAGGATCTAGTAATTACACAATTTAGATGTGAATGCATAACAAATCATTCTTTATATAAAGGTCTAGACAATGTGGACATTGTAAATTGTGTACATAATATAACACGAGAGTTTTGACTTATTGTTGCCTTTTTTGTTGGTTTTACATGGTTGGTCATTTCTCGACTAAAATGTCATAGTTAGACAAACTTTGGGTGTGGGTTGTTTTATTTGTGTATTACAGTTCAGTGCCTTATTTAATGGTAGATTTGAGATACTCTGATGATTAGCTATATTGAAATTGTTTGGTCGTGACTTGTATATCTAACTGCAGGCTAATTCTACTGGTGTCTGAAATCATGGTTTGCATTGGAATTCTTCTAAACTTTCATATTATAAATACATACACTGTGCCATAATATGTTTGCTCTGGACTCATCATGTTTGTAATTGCTGAAGTTCTTGAAGGTAAGATGCATTTTGCCTCAACGTAGTTTTTCCTTCTTTTATATGAGATTACACTTTCAAAAAATATCAACAGCTTAACTATATATATTTTTAAGAGCAGTCTATTACAGAACCAAAGCCAACCATCAAGTAGTTAGATTCTTGTTTCTATCATTTGACAATTGTGGTTAAACTAAGAAGTCTCCTTATAATGCAAGACTTACTGGAACTGCCCAAACAGAAACTATATTACACTTCAAGGGATACTTGAGACATGTCATGACATCTTTCCCCACAAAGCGATAAAACAGATGGATGACATTTAAAATAACCTCTAGCACTACAAAAAATTGAAGTATAAGCCAGTCATGGAGGTGAATTCTCGCCATACTGGCTCTATGAGCTTTGATAATATATGCTTTATGATCATTCTCCCTTCCCTGCCAGAACCCCCGTCCCCCACTGTGTAATTGGATTTCTCTTGTAACTTTGCAAATTGGAACAAACTAGCATAAACCCTATTAGAAATGATTTTTGTATTTCATAAATGAAAATTTCTCAAATGCATATATTTTGTTATTGACCCAAAAAATTCTATATATTCAGCCTTCTTGCAAAAAAAGGTAACAATTAATAAATTATAAACAAATGTGATCTATTGTATTATTTTTTAATGACATAATCGTTGCCAAGAGGTTTAGAAATAGAACTGAATTAGTAAATAAAAAGCTAAATCTTATTGCATTAAAGGAGTTACAGTTAATAATTTCTTGCATAATATAATCATGTTGTTGAAGTAGGTAAAAACTTATGGCCATTTCACTGCATAAAGTACCAACAGTTGCCAAAAAACGTGGTTAGATTCCCTTTTTTCTGTTTTCTATTCTTAAAAGTCCCTTACATGTGATGAGCCACTAGTATCTTGGGCACACAACACTTGATGTATCGCTTGGAAAGTAGGAACTATGAAAAAATAGAAGCGCATAAAGCTAGCAGTTTTATTCCTTGTATCATCTATAAATGTAAGAGTTTAATGTAAGCCAATAACTCCCTGGGAGGCTTCTAATATGCATTGATATTCATGTCCCATTTGAAACTGCAACTAGTTGAATTTTACTGTTAGAATTGATCTCATGCCCATTTTTTTCGTGTTGCATTATCAATCTAGTCCTCCAGTATATGGAAGCATTAAGGCAATCGTAAAGTTGTTGTGCGACTTGGTGGTTATGGTTTCGAGTTGTAGAAACGACCTGTTGTATAGTATAAGGTTTTTATAGTGTACGATAGATTGAAGTGGTCTAACTTTTTCTACGAATTCCACACATGGTACAAGTTTTGTGTACCAGCCATTTTTTTTTATATATTTATATTTGATATAATCTTTATTATTTATATAGGGGTGAATTTATCGCCTCTCTCCCAAGTCATGCCATTAAAGCTTTCACAAGGGGCGTATAACGGAAGTAGGGACACTTGCTCGAGTGGCTGCAAATGGGACTATAACATTGGTTGGGTATTTGGGTGAAAGTAAACTATTGAATTTAACCCTACTTTCCTCCCTCCTGATCTGCATCACCTTCATCATTGCGACTTGTTGCACCTATAATTCTCTGTACTGATATGTTTGCCCTTCTTTTGCTTGTATGAATAATGTTGTATATATAGACTTGGAGAACATCTAGGCCTATTTAATTGTGTTGCCCATCAATTTTTGATAAAGTAAGAATCGATGACATACGAAAGCTCGGCATTGTCTTCTTTGTGAATCCTAATCTTGACCAATTACCTAGATCCAATCAATCTTTGAATTGATCTGGGCAAGGGTGTGTAATGCTCAAGTTATATTAAGATCTTCTCAGTTTTTATCATCTCTTATCAAATTGTGAAAATTTTGTTATGATAATTTAAATGATTTTAATTATAATAATTTGTTAAAATAAGTTGTATAAATCTTATAATTATAGCAACTCAGGTTATTATCATAAAATTCTTCTTATTGGGAGTGTAAAATAACTATAAAAGGAGAGGATTCTTGTAGCTCCTACAACATTAATTCAGTTTAATGTGGCTTTTTGTTACTATTCAATTGAGTAAATGCATGCAAAATGTTTATAGTATATGATTTATGTCTCTTTTAATATATGTCTTATAAATTAAGCCATCTATATTTTTCATTTAAATGTCAAAACTTTTAATGCAACTTTCATGTTACTCTTTCTTAAAAAAAATAAAAGCTAACGTTAGAAATATTAAATGTTTTTGTTTGGTTAGCTTGAACGGTGTATTATAAATAGGGTTTGTTGTTATTGTGTTAGACAAATTAAATGTTGTTGAACATCACCATATTTATAGATTTCATCATTTTTATGGTTTATATAAGTTATGCCTTAGCTGTAGTTTTGTAAGTAATGAACGTATTGATACTTGTTTAGATACAAGTCTTTTATGGGATTTTATGAAAATTAGATGTTTAAAGGAATTGCCATCAAACTATTCATATCATTAAATTGTTATAAAAATAA
>JAODPA010090109.1:0-23766 GCA_025585075.1 Nepenthes mirabilis | reverse complement strand
AAAAATGTGGGAATTGTTATTCCCACATGTGTGGGAATAACAATTCCCATATAAATGGTGGGAATTGCAATTCCCACCTCATTGCTAACCAAACGAAAGAATTGTAATTTTTGCGGGAATTATAATTCTTTTTTTCCCTAATTCTTGCAACCAAATACACCCTGAGAGAATATACTGGCTCCCAATTATTATTTTCTATGTTATTCCTGTCCACTTTATGAGCACCTCTTCAACCCACATTTCCTTACTCCAACTTGACATCATCGACTATACCCACGGGTGATAAAGAGGGTATCACTTTGGATCTGGCACCTCTTTTTTTTTTTGAGAGCCCACACATGAAACACTAGATGGATTTTTCTAGATGGAGGAAGAGCCAAATAGTAAGCCACATTTCTCATTCTTTCAATGATTTCCCAAGGACGAAAAATATGTAGGTGATGGTGTTGGGTTCTTCCAAAATGAAATTGACTTTTGATGGTATGGTTGTAAGCGAAGGTAGATAAAGTCACTGTTATACAACCCTTTGTCCCTTATGTACTTACTGTACTAGATTTCATGCAAGCTTTGGCCTTCTATAAATTTTCATTTAGTAGGAAGGGTACATGGTCCCTTGTACTAAGTTCTTCTTCCACTGTTTCATTAGCGGCCGTTTCCTTTACAAATTTGGCCATTTTAGGTGGTGAAATCCCATATAATGTCTTAAAGGGTGTTATTCCTATACATGAATGTTGACTTATGTTATTTCACCATTCTATCATTGTGAGCTATTTTGACTAAATTCTGAATATGTTGCTAATGTAACATCTCAAGTATTATTCCAAATTTTTGTTTGCATTTTTTGTTCATCCATCCAATTAAGGTGGTAAGCAGAATTATACTGCAGTTTGGTTCTTTGTAATTTGAATAATTCCTTCCAAAAATAATTGGTAAAAATTGTGTCTCAACTACGAACTATTATTCCGGGGGTTTTGTGTAATTTCTCAATGTGATTGAGAAAATTTTAGGCTATCTTGGTGGCTGTATATGGATTGGTGAGGGATACAAATGTGCGTATCTAGTTAACCAGTTCACTATCATTAAAATACTCTTGTAGTGTTCGGTGGAAGGAAGACCTTTTATAAAATCCATCGATAGGTCGGACCATAAGATTTATAGACTTTCGAGTATGGGTAGTGGTTAGAGGAGTCCATAAAATTTTTGTAGTTCAATTTTAGTCATTTGACAAATTGGATACTTCTTAATGAACTGTTTGATGTCATCTCTGTATTCTTTTGAGAGGAAACCAGCCTTTGCATGGCCTAGGATTTTACGATAATCTGAATGCCCCCAGAAAGACTAGCATGAACCTAGTTTAAGGTTTGCTATTTAATTTATCGATTTTTTTCAAGAAAAATATTCCCCCTTTTAAAAAGTAGACCGTTTTTTAAGTCATAAGAGTTAGTTTTCGGTAGTCCCTTTTTAACTTGTATGAAAAGATCTTGAATATCTAGATCTGTCTCGTACAAGGATTTAAACTCCTCTATCCAGCTTTGGTGTATGTTCTTCTTATTTTCGGGATAGTGTATCGGCAATTTTGTTTTCTCGTCCCTTTGTTATTCAATAATAAAATTGTAATCTAATAATTTGGTAACTCATTTATGCTATGATGGGGTCCTAACATTTCGTTCCAAAAGGAAATTGAGGCTTTGCTAGTTAGCCCTTATTGTGAATGCCTGCCTAGTTAAGTATGGCCACAACTTCTTAATCACCATGATTGTGGCCAAAAGTTCTTAATCATAAGTTCAAATTATAGATTTCTTCCCTTGAGTGATAACAGAAAAATGTTATGGGTTGTTGCTCCTGCATCAAAACTACCCCAATGCGTATCCCGGAAGTGTCCCATTCGATCACGATTTTTGGGTGAAATTGGGTAAGGTTGACACTGGGGTTGGGTCATCATGATTTTAAGCCTTTAGAAAGTTTTCACAACCTCATTAGACCATTCAAATGTACTATTTTTAAGAAGGGTTGTGAGGGGTCCAGCAATCATCCCATAGTTTCGGATGCATTTTTGGTAATATGCAGTGAATCCTAAAAAATTCCTCAATAATTTAATATTTTTTGGTGAATCCTACTCAAATATGGCCGATATATTAGAGAAATCAACTTTTACCCTTTCATTTGTAATGGGGATGCCAGTAATGGGCTGACCCACGAATAAGAAAACTGCCCAAATCCACAACTGTTCAATTCTACCTAGACGGTCAACGCTGTCGTTGACCAGATGAAAAGCAAGTCAGCCGGTAGGGGCCCAATAGTAGGACGGCCCATTGAAGCCTAGAACGGTCAATGCTTCTGTTGACCGGAGAGGTGGCCTGTAGAACGGTTGGGGCTCAAGATGCACATGGCCCAAGCATTAATTGGTTCACATGTCTATCTCAAAGTCACAACGGTCATCTACACTACTTTTTTGCATCTCCAAGAAAGAAAGTTTTACTGTAACGGTCACCTCCAAAATCAGTATGCATCTTGGAAGGAAGGCACTATAATTTGTGCGCTGTTTGCTGAAAATCCTGGCAGTTATAAAACGCAGAACAAAGGAGATTAATCTCTTGGACCGTTACAACCAGAAAGGTGCACATGCCTGTGCCAGAAAAGGCAATAATCCTTAGTAGAGCACGGATATCTAACTTTTCTGCATAAGGAAGGTAGCCCAGGGCCATAGCTATAAAAGGCTATAGAAGCTTCCTTTGAATGCGCGCTTTCGAATACACTCTCAAACACTCACTAAAGGCCCTCAAGCTCTTAAAAGCTCTCTAACTCTCTCGGGCCTTCAAGCGCTCTCTATCAGCTACCAGTTCCCAACGAATTTCATACTGAGAGGACCTACTCCTCATGAGCAACCGCATAAGCTACTCATCCTACAAGTGTGTTCCCACCTACACAAATACTCATCAGCATTTATACTGAATTCATTGCATCCACCTTCTCATTTCAGGAGGTCAATTATTAACTTGAGTGTCGGAATATTTTTTATGGGATCAAATTTTGCCGTCACCTGACTTCTTATTTGAAGTTGTGATGTGCAGAACCCAAAACTAAGTGAACGGAGACCAAAATCTGATGGACTATTCAACCCAAATATATTCAAATTTGGATCTAAGATGTATCATTGGTGTCATCTGTGGGAAGCTAATAAAAAGCTAACCACTTTTATCTCTGCAAACACTTTCTTTTACAAAGTCAATACCATCAGACAGAATGGTAAACATTAGAGCCCAAGATAGTGTTCCCGCTAGAGATGCAGCTTTTCCTGATTAGGAACACTCTATTGGTAATTTGATCGGAGGGGCACCCACACCATTCCTCCAAAACTTGGTGGAGTAGATGAGCAATGTGAACAAAATACTCCTAAACTCTACACCCGCCAGGGTAAAAAGAAGTAGGGGGCTCTGTCCTCTACAGCTCCTACCCAGGCCTCCAGGAGAGGAGGTCAGAGGAAGAAGAAGTTGGCTAAGAAAGCCACATGGCTAGCCAACTCTTATACTCCGGAGGCCTCCAACGCCTAAAGCCGTCCCAAGCTTGAGGGGCGTTTGGGCCACAGGACTCTGGATGAGAGTCCAGAAAGGAGGAACCCCTGATATACTCGGGATGAGCCAAGGCCTCAGGCTCAGGAGGGAACCTCCAGGAATGAACGATCCATTAGCGACAGTAGTTAATCGGCTACACGTCGTGTTGTTGAAAGAACGGAGTTGAGAACTTACCTCAACTTCAAGAGATCTGGGAACACCTTCCAAGTGGAGGAAAAAGTTAAGATGATCTGAAATCGCGTGTTTAAGAATGATAACGAACACGCCACAAATCTGGAGAGATCTCCCTTCGTTACTGAGATCTTAAATCGCCTATTTTCAGCTAAGTTCAAGATGCCGACACTGGATTCTTTCAATGGGAGCGCTGATCCCATAGATTACTTGGATCCCATCCGCACCCATCTAAGTCTCCGGGGCCAGGAGGATTCGGCAATGTACTGATACTTCCCGCTCACCTTGAAGGGAGATGCCCGAATTTGATTTTATCAGCTCCTGTCAATCTCAATCTGGAGCTTCCGTGAGCTCACTGATCTCTTCTTGGCTCAATACGCTTCCAGCCGTTAGGGCCATGGCATCTCTCTCACATCAAGTAGAGATAGGGAGAGAATCCAAGAAAGTTCCTGAAATGTTTCGTAGTGGAGGCTAGAAGGATTCCTAGGCTTACAAAAGAGATGAAAGTTGACCGTTTCACAGTTTTATCTTTACCTTGACGCTCGGGGACTTCTTTAGACACTTGACCCACGAGAACCTGCAGACTTTTTGGGAAGCAGAGTCTATCACCAAGACCTATGCAGCTGCTGAGGAGGCTAATGAGGTGAAACATCCTGAGAGGACCGACTAATCTCGCCCTTTCCCGACCGAGGGAAAGAGGAAGAATGGTGGTAGCAATAATTCCCACCGGAAGTAGCATAAGACCGGAGCAGTGGATCGCAAGAAATACAGGCCGATTAACCTGACTCTCCTCAACGACACACGCGCCAACGTCCTTATGAAGATCCGTGGCAAAATGTTCCTCAGATGTCCAAAACCACTAAAGAACGCGGAAGGAGGAAATACAGCTAAGTACTATGATTTCTATTGATCTCCGGGATACACCACAGACGATTGCAAGATACTCCAGCAGGAGATTGAGGAGCTCGTCAGGAGGAGCCATCTCACCAGGTCCGTTAGGAACCCTGGGAAGAGTTCTGGTAACTTAGGCGGGGAAGGACCAGATCTGTCCTAGACACGGAATCGGCTCGCTACTGGTGTGGTCAATATGATCACGACCTGACCGACCAAGACCCAAGCAAATCACAAAGAATGGTAAGCCCAACAGAAGAAGCAGAAGATGGAAAAAATGTTATTAGCTTTAGTGATAGTGACATAAATCATGTAGTTTCCCCACACGCTGATCTCCTTATTATATTTGCACTCATTTCAGATGGTACCGTGGACTACCAATTGAAATGAGTTTTCATTGATAATGGAAGCTTCAAGAATTTTCTTTATCTCGATACTTTCTTTAAATTTGGATTAAAAAAGAACCAGCTGAAACCTGCCGAATGGCCACAGTATGGCCTAGATAAAGAGCCTGTAGATGTCCAAGGAACGATACCGTTAGAGGTTACCTTGGGCACGTACCCTGAAACGGTGAGTCATACACTCACCTTCTTGATCATTGACTTGCCCTTTGTGTACAATGCTTTCCTAGACCGGCCATACCTAACAGTGTTCGGAGTCATCACTTCGATACCGCTTTTAAAAATAAAATTTCTAATAGCATACGGTATTGGTGAAGTGCTGGGTGACTAATCAATTGGGCATACATGTTATATGTCCCAGATTGCGCAAAGCAGTAGCGGACGGCCTATAGGAGAATTAGACCATCGAGATGAAGTAACCTTGCATCAGGTGCAGCTCGACAGGCAACCGACCTAGCTCCGCTGAATTCGGAGGACCTGGAGAAGTGTGTACAGATTGGGGGCTTACTCGTCAGACCACTACGTGGTCAGCTGATAACGTTTCTGAGGTAGAACATTGATGTCTTCGCATGGATACCCGTTGACATGCCTAGAATTTCAGCTGGAGTAATGGTCTACAAGTTGGGTTTCGATCCCAACCGTAAGCCCATCAAGCAAATGCGGAGGAACCATTCCGTGGAGAAGTTCATAACCATCCGGAAAGAAGTAAAGAAGTTTCTAGATGCTGGCTTCATCAGAGAAGTCCAGTATCCAGATTGGCTCTCCATTGTCGTCCTGGTAAAGAAGAGTAATGGAAAGTGGTGGATATACATCGATTTCACTAATGTCAATAAAACCTACCCGAAAGACAGCTTCCTTTTACCCAAGATAGACCTATTGGTGGACTCGACTTCTAAATATGAGCTGTTGAGCTTCATGGACGTATACTCGGGTTATAACCAAATCCGGATGAGCTCAGAGGACAAGGTATACACCTCGTTCATGACCAACTATGACACCTATTGCTATAGGGTTATACCTTTCGATCTAAAGAACGTAGGTACCACCTATTAAAGGCTCATGAACAAGATGTTCAAAAAGCAGATTGGCTGTAATATGGAGGTGTACATCAACGACATGCTCATCAAGAGCAAGACCACCAGCGACCATATTCACAATCTGGTTGAGTCCTTCGAGATACTTCGCACACACTAGATGAAATTGAATCATTCAAAGTGTGTCTTCGAAGTGTCATCGGAGAAGTTCCTGAGTTTCATCGTCTCTCAGTGGGAGATCGAAGCAAGCCCAAAAAAGATCAAGGCCCTCACGGATAAGTCTCCGCTGCGGAGCGTCATGGATATCCAGATGCTAACCGGACGACTGACAGTACTGTCCCACTTCTTGGCAAAGTCGGGGGGACAAGTATTAGCCTTTTTTTAAGGGTCTGAGGGGGACTAAAGCAAACAGCTTCCAGTGGACTGCAGAGTGTCAAGCAGCCTTCGATGAGTTGAATTAGTAGCAGGCCAGTCCGCCATTGCTGACGTCACCCAGAGACGAAGATGAGCTATACCTCTACTTGGCAGTGTTAGAGGTGGCCCTCAACTCTATTCTCATTTGCTAGGAATTCGACATTCAGCGGCCAGTCTACTATGTTAACAAAATGTTGACCGGCCCAGAGGCATGCTACCCACGCACTGAGAAGCTGGCTTCGACACTTGTCTTCTTAGCCCGTAAGTTGAGACCATTTTTTAGGCTCATCGTGTGGTTGTCTTTACTGATCAGCAATTGAAGGGTACTCCCCAGAAACCTGACGTTTTTGGACGGTTGGTTAAGTGGGTCACTGAATTTGGAGAGTTTAACATTGAATTTTGGTCCAGGCCAGCCATCAAGGGGCAGGCTCTGGCAAACTTCATAATCGAGACCACGACCCTAATTATCGATAAGCACCCCACTGAGGACACGGGTCACCACCCAGAAGAGTTGGAATGGGTTTTCAATATGGATGATTCGTCTACGAATTCGGGCAGTGGTGTTGGAGTAGTCCTAAGGGCCCCAGACGGGTTTGAGGTAAAGTACTCCTTAAACTTGACTTTTTGGCAACCAATATTATTGCCGAGTAAGAAACCCTGTTGACAAATTGCGACTAGCCAAAGAATACTCAGTTAGGCGACTAACCGTCTACAATGACTCAGAGCTAGTCGTTAACCAAGTCAACGGGAGTTTCAAGACGTGCAACCTTCTCTTGGCCAAATACTTAGCCAAGGCGAATGATGCCATCCGGAGATTTGACAAGCTGAACCTGGTCTATGTCTCTAAAATTGAGAACTGAAAGGTTGATCAACTTGCTAAAGTAGCGACAGTCGATGATCCAGAGTAGTACTTGAGGGACATGAGGGAGGTCTTGTGCACTCCTAGCATAGAGGAGTAGGAAGCGATGTAATTCACTGACGATGAAAACTGGATGAAACTTTACTGTAGGTATCTGGCGAATGGAACACTGGCAGAGAACATGGACAAAGCTAAGTGAATCAAGAAGACGGCTGGCTAGTACACCATAGTCAACGGACGACTCTATCACCGTGGACACTCGACTCCGTACTTCTGGTGTCTTACTCTTGAGGAGGCTGACTACGCCTTGAGCAAAGTCCACCTTAGGATATGTGGGTCACATATTGGCGGTAAGAACTTAGCGTTCAAGGTTATGCGCTAGGGATATTACTGTCCTACAATGAAGAAGGATGCTCTGGAGTTTGTGAAGAAGTGTGAGAATTGTCAGCTCCATGGCAATTTTAACCACCAGCCGTCCGCGGAGTTGAGATCTCTCTAAGCTCCTTGGCATTTTGTACAATGGGGCTCGATATTCTCGACCCATTTTCTGTTGTAATTGGGTAAAGGAAGTTTATCATCGTGGTTATTGACTACTTCACCAAATAGGTTGAAGCCACCCCGCTAGCCAAAACCACCGAGTACAATACCTTAGAATTTGTCTGCCAGAGCATAGTGTGCAGATTTGGCATTTTTGAGATCATTGTTACCGACAACGGAATCCAATTCTCGAAAAAGTGCATCACCTTGTATTGCATCAATCTCGACATCAGATTGGTCCATACTTTTTTGGCATACCCCTAGGAAAACGGATAGGTGAATGTCACCAACCGTACGTTACTCTACAGTCTGAAGACCAAGTTGAAAGACGCAGGGGGCTCCTAGGTCAATGAGCTGCCCTCCGTCCTATAGTCATATCAGACGATTTCAAAGGAACCAACTCGAGAGACGCCCTTTAGTCTCAACTACGGAACTGAAGCCGTAATCCTAGTTGAGATCGGGTTTCCAAATCTTAGGATTGAAGCTTTCTATCCAGTGGGTAACTCCCAGAGGATCAGGGAACACTTAGATCTTCTGGAAGAAGCCCATGATGCAGTCAGGATACGGACAACAGCCTACCAACAAAAAAGTCATCCGCTATTACAATAAGAAAGTGAAAGCGTGGTAATTTGACATTGGGGACTTGGTCTTATGAAGTATAGAGGCAACTGGCAAGACCACCAACCAGAACAAGCTTTTTCCTAATTGGGAAGGCTCGTTTCTAGTCTCAACTGTTCTGCGAAATGGAGTATATAAATTTTGAATCCAAAATGACAAGTTGGTCCCACGGCTGTGGAATACGATCCACCTAAAGCGTTACTTCCAATGAAAACTCAGGTAGGTCATTTGTATGGCATAAGCGTGCTTGTAACATTATATTGTCATTAATAAAAAAAAAACTCTTTTTCCTTGCATTGTGCTATGTATCTTTTTTTAAATTTTTCATATGAATGCTTGTTTGCAGGTTACACGAAATAAGAGACCTAGATTGCCCCTAGATCGGGCGGGTCTTCACCCATTCGCAATCAAAACCCTGGTCATTCAAACAACCCGTAAGCGGTCGAATTAAACCCTAATTATCTAGGTGCCTCTAAGCGACCTGTAAGTGATCGAATTAAACTCTGATCATCCAGAGGGCTTGACATGCCGTGAATCCTCTTGAAAGAGATGGGTGCCTTCGGAAACGCGGACACAGATGGTGTGCATGGCTGTCGTCAGCTCGTGCCGTAAGGTGTTGAGTTAAGTCCCGCAACGAGCGCAACCCTCTCTCAAGAATTCTCACTATTTCTTAGATTCATGGACCCAATTCAATTCAGTGGGATCTTTCATTCACATTTTTTTCCACCAAGAACGTTTTATAAAACTCTTTGACCCCCAAATTTGGAGTATCCTACTTTCACGCAATTCACAGGGTTCAATAAGCAATCGATATTTCACGATCAAGGGTGTAGTACTCTTTGTAGTAGCGGTCCTTATATATCGTATTAACAATCCCGAATCGGATGGATCATTCCTTTTTTTTTTAGTATAAGAAATAGTGGATTTGGAATCACAATAGGTATACTAGTAATTGTGTTGTTAGAAAGAAAAATATCCGCAGGGATACAACAACGTATGCTGGTATGCTACGATCAAATTCTTGTTCTAAATATCTGCCATGTGAGACCTTACTCGTAAGTATGAGTTAAGAGAGTCTATCATACGATGTATAGAAATGTATGGATGTCCTCGAAAATAAATTCTATGTAGGCATTAGGTTCGGCAATAATGATATCTCCCAACATACCACCCGCTCAGATTGCGGCCAACCTTCCTAGTTGAGGAGTGAAAGAACCAAAAGCAAAGTAGCCAACAAGGGCCTTAGTCCTTTTGAGATGCCGAGAATCTGCTACATTGGTCTACCCGACCTTGGCTTGTGTAGCCTATGCAAAACAAGCCTACACTAGCTTTGGATTCGACCTCACTGCTGTCAGCCTAGTAAGAAGGGCATTCGCGGGCTGCTTTCGAGAAGGAAGAAGCGGTCTTAGGTTCTTACAACTGTGAGTTTTATTTCCTATCAGACTAGAAGGTCGTCTTATTCTTAACCCCAATTATGACATCCCTTCTCTCCCACTTCACACCTCGGAACGCAATGATTCAAAGCAAAGATAAATAATTCCGGAACAAGGAAACACCCTTTAAGTTGTCTCAAGAACAGGATCAGAATGAAGAATTCAAATAGATTCTAAATGAGACAAACAAAAGAGAATTAGAGACCACTCAATAAATGAAATGCCAAAGGATTTTCTACGAGCTCCTGGCGGTTCATTCATTTGACCGTAGACTAGAGCCACTTTTGATTCTGCAATATTTTGTTCATTAATAACTCCGGATTCTTTCATTTCCATGTAAAGACCAAGACAAAAAAAGTTCTTCTGTTGAAGAGGCCCGTGCGTACTTTGTTGAAGTAAATACAAATCGTATAATTCGAGATTTCCTAAGAATCCATTTCATGAAATCCACTAAGTGTATCATGCCTGAATCTAACTGGGGTTCGCGGTGGTGGAGGAACTGGATCGAAAAAAAGAGGGATTTTAGTTATAAGATATCTAATGAAACCGTCGCTAGAGATCAAATGGCAGTTCATGTACCTTTATCTTTGGAGGCTCAAGCGGAGGCTCGTTTACTTATGTTTTCTCATATAAATCTTTTGTCTCCAGCTATTGGGGATCGAGAGTAGCGCTTTATGAGGGAATACAAAGGGAAAGAGACTCCCAATAAGTCTGCCACAAGCGAGAACGAGAATGGGACTATTCAAGAATCCTCACCTTAAAATAGAAAACATAACTAGACTTTCTCAAATGCAGGATGTAATTCCAGAAACTCCAACTCCTAAAAAAAAAGGCAAAGTCCGGTATTTGACGAAGATCTTTCTTTATATCAATAGATAGGAATGAGTGTTCGATATAGGGGATAGGATCTAAAAGCGAGCATCGTGGAAATACATACCACTCAGCCAAAGAAAGATGATGGAAAGTTGACCGAAATGGGCACTAAATATTTTTCGAGATATCTCCTCCAAATCACCGGTATGGCTATCGAAATCGTGAGCATCAGCATGTAGGTTCCAGATCCAAGTGGTAGTTTCAGGGCCCTGAGCTAACATTAGCTAATCAATTGTATCCTGTGGCATTAGAAAGAATATTCTATATTGGATTTCTTATTGCTTTTGCTGTCAAATCACCGATTATACCCCTACATACATGGTTACCGAATACCCATGGAGAAGCACATTACATAGACTACTCTTAAAAAAATGTATTGAGCCAGGGTGTCATCATTCTTTGAAAGACTAATCTCCTTCCTTTCGTTCTCTGACCGATCAAGATAGCTTGCAATTCATTGAACGATTTGAAGACCTATTGATTCTAATAAGGGATCGCAGAGTTGATCATTCGGACCTTTCAATTCATAAATGTGGATCTCGGACCTATGAATGGGGATATTCCTGAAATGCGAATCCTAGAATGACGGTTCGACCTCATCCTTGGCCTCGAAGTGTCGCGAGCAGCACGAAATTTGAATCAATCAAATGGCATAGTCATTTTTGGAGGAGAAACCATGCGTTTTTGGGATTTGCGTGCTCCCTGGTTAGAACCTCTAAGGGGTCCAAATGGTTTGGACTTGAGTCGGCTGAAAAAAGACATACAACCTTGGCAAGAACGGCGTTCCGCGGAATATATGACTCATGCTCCTTTAGGTTCCTTAAATTCTGTGGGTGGCGTAGCTACCGAGATCAATGCCGTCAATTATGTTTTCTCTGATCCGGATTTTCTTTTTATATCGTTATATCTGCTCTCTCTAAAAAAAAATGGAGAGAAAAAGAGCAGATAGATCAATGAAAGGAATTGAGAAAACATTCTTATTCTTGGAAACAGAATTCGGATTTATGGAATTATTTATAGAATATCATAACCAAAGTGATTCAAAGCTTACGGTGGATACCTAGGCACCCAGAGACGGGGAAGGGCATAGTAAGCGACGAAATGCTTCGGGGAGGGAAGGATTTTTGATTGAGTAAGTTCAAAAAAAGAAAGATTTTTGATCTATCTTGCTTTCTTTATTTTTCCCTTATCAATAACTCAATTAAAATGCAATTATCTCCAAGAACAAAATGTCTGTTATGCTTAACATCTTTAGTTTGATAAGCCATCTCGGGGACTTGCTTAAGAATAAGAAAGAGGAATCTCATGTAAATATCATGGAATAAGGTTTGATCCTATTCATGGAGATTCCGTAAATATTCCATTTCAAAAAAAAAAATAAATAGTCTTCTTCACAATAGAATACTATGACTAAGAATGTAGTGTAGTACAAGTAATTCCCAACATCTCGTAGAAAAAGAGTACAAAAAAAATTCCACAAGCGTTCGAATTAAACTTTGGTCATCCTATTAGCCCGTTCGTAGTCTAATATCAAACCTTAGAGGACTTAAGCGGCATGCCTGACAATCTACCTAAGCAGGAGTTAGCGCTATTAGTCTACGATGGTCAACATCTCTAGAGCAAAGTGCTCCATCCAAAAGCTGGCCGCTCAAAATCAAATATGGGCAATGCCACTCAAACCTCAACTCACAATAGGCTTGATACGACTTCAAGATTCACCCTAATGTATCTTTGAGGAATTAAGTCCATCTAAGAGCACGATAAACGTCTCCAATATTGTGAGATGGACAACCAACTTGCACGAGGTGTAATAAGTAGGTCGGCTAATACGAAGGGCTAGTAACTAAAGGGATAGCCAATGAAAGCGACATCATGGAACACAATGCATCAGTAGAATTATTGTTTTGTTAATGACAAAATTGTGCTTACAGTTACATCAAAAAATAAAAAGTAAGGGACCCAAAACCTGAGGAGCAGAGCTCCCTGGAGGAGGCGGGGGAGGCCCTGCACACTTTGGGACTGGTCCACGAGGCTCTCACATCGCCTTGCAGTACGGTCCACTAGGTCAAGGACACTGATAGGAAAATTGGGATCCATCAGCTGGACAATACGACGACTGATATTGATGTCTTCCTATAACTGTGCCCACAGCACCTGAGAAACCACATGAGAGCATATACAAGTGGATAGCTCATTCTCTAATGAAGTTATCTTTCCTAGAAGCTCATCAGTATACCTCACAGTCCTAGCAGCCCCTTCTTTCAAGCTCGTAGTTTTTGCTCCTAGCTTAGACAACTGAGACTGGTGAGCGACCTTCTCCTCCTGGTGCTAGGCCTTCAATAGGTCCACCTCCTCTTCAAACCAAACAATCTCTTCCTTATGATTCTAGATTACTAGGCCCGTTGACACAGTCCCTTACTCACTGTGCCCATAACGTTTGCCTCCTGCCAGAAATTAAAGGAGTTAAACCACAACAGCAAAGGAAGAAGGGAAGGGAAGTTTCGAAAAGTTACCAACCAGATTTTTTCGCTGCCTCCATACTGGCCTGCTTAGTGTCCTTGGGGCTGATGGCGGAGGATTAGGAGTGGTAGCCTATTTAGCACGCTCCCCTGAAGCCTCAGCAGTAATCTCCTCCGGCAACTCTGCAATGATGTCAACCGCTTCAAAAAGCTCGTCGGCAGCTGGCTTATTAGGTGCAGGAGACAACTTCAAGGCTGGCTCCTCCAGCTCAGCTAGCGTCTCATCAGCTAGCTCTATCCTGGCGACTGCAAGCGGCTGCTCCATATGCGCGGCTTGCGCCGCCAAGCCCACCGGCTGTGGTAGCGCAATGACAATGTCACTTACGGCAATGCGTAGTATGGCCTTGTACTCTTCCATAGCCGCCTCTACTCTAGAGCACTCTTTGACTCCAACGAGTCGTCCGCCTGTTATGTAATCCGGCTCTATAGAGGATGAGAAAGAGGCACTATCATCGCAGCCCTTTTTTGCCTTGGACTACTGGGCGCATCACTAGTGGTAGGTGTGCTGGCCGCATCAATGGAAATGGCGCCAGCTTTCCTCTTGCACTGTGAGGCATCCGGCGGTGGTGGTTTGATCTTCTGGACCGGAGAACGAGGTTCCCAATGATCTTTCTTGGCTTCCTCCTTAGAAACCAAATGATCCCTCCTAAACTCATCAGGGTATTTTCTCGCCAGCTCCAGCAAATGGGCCACAGTAGCCACATTAACTTTCTTGGGCATCCCGGTGAAAGTACTTGAACCTTACTCCAATCCCGGGACAAGGGCCATGAGTCACCGATGTACACGAAGTAGTAGCGGTCCATCCAATTCTTCAGCGAATTGTAGATGGCCTCGCTGACGGGAAGGTCTCTGGGGGACAGAGAAATCCAACCCTGACTCTAGGTGACTCGAAATATCACCCTAACTGCATCTTTCGTCAGCATTCGTGAATGGTGACGTAGGAAGATGTATAGCGAGCAGAGGTAACACATGGTGTTGGCATAGTGCCGTGAGATAGGAACTTTGAGCACTGTGAAGATGTCCAGCAGCTCTTTTGGGATGGGATCCAAAGTCCACTCCTCAAATAAGTCTCGTATACAGTGATGTAGCCCTAGGAGAGAAGCAGGCCCTATCGTGCTCACTGGGCATTACGGAGATGATCTCACGTGAGATGTTGAACTCTACGTACATCTCTCTCACCTCGCAAGGGGTAATCACATAAGTAATCTCAATAACAGAAAGAGCCATAGAAACAAGTGCAAGAAGAGCAACAAAGACTTAGAAAAATTTTAGCGTGGGAAATTTGAACGGATTGACTAGTTTTATAAAGGCACGTAGTTGTTGATAAAGCAACGCCTTGAAAAATTACGCCAATTATAGCAAACATGTGTTGCTTTCGAAAAGGGCGCAGTCAAATTAGATCTCTATAGAATTAATTACCAGGATCATAAATTTATTACGTGTTGACATGTGACAAACTTTTTGTCTAACAGTCTAGCGTCATGATGGTGCGTCATTTCAATTCCTACAAGTTCTTTGGATCCTTTCTAGAATGGTCAACGAATCTAGTCAACGTTGCTTTCCTATCGAGTTCTCCGAATTTTGGCTAGAACAGTCAACGAACTCGATCAATGCAGCTTTCTTGTCAAATTCACTGGATTTTGTCTAGAATGGTCAACGCTGCTTTCCTGTCAAGTTTTCGGGATTTCGGCAAGAGCGGTCAACGAATTCGATCAATGATCCTCTTCTTGTCAAGTTCTCCATTTTCTTACCAGTGTGGTCAACGAATCCAGTCAATATTTTCTCAAGTTTACTACTTCGAATCTTGGTGTTATGAGCAATAGCTGCAAGAGACGTGATCAGTAGACCAAGAGCCATTACTAGTTTCAAACTGTCTCGAGCAAGTTGCCCGAACATAAACATCCCATCGTGAATATGTCGGAGGCTGGAGTTCCAAACCACCAGCATGGGGGGCTAGTGATGGGAACACCTACAATGGGCTGACCCACGAATGAGAAAATGACTCAAAATTCACAACGGCTGAATTCTACCTGGACGGTCAACGCTGTCGTTGCCCGGATGAAGAGAAAGTGGGCCGGTAGAGACCAAAGAGCAGGACAGCCGATTAAAGCCTAGAACGGTCAACGCTTTCATTGATCAGAGAGGTGGCCAATAGACTGGTTGGGGTCCAAGACGCACGCAGCCCAAGCATTAATTAGTCCACGTGTCCATCTCAAAGCTATAACTGTCATCTACCCTAACTTTTTGCATCTCCAAAAAGGCAAGTTCCACTTTAACGGTCACCTCCAGAATCAGTATGCATATCGGGAGGAAGGTGCCAAACTTTGTGCACTGTCTGTTAAAAACCCTAAAAGTTACAAAATGCAGAAGGAATGAGATTAATCTCTTGGACCGTTACAGCTAGAAGGCACTCACGCCTGTGCCAAGAAAGGCAACAATCCTTAACAAAGTACAGATATCCAGCCCTTTTGCGTAAGGAAGGCAGCATAGGGGCCAGGGCTGTAAAAGGCCATGGAAGCTCCATTCAAAGACACTCTCGAATACGCTCTCAAACGCCTACTAAAAGCCCTCAAGTAATTTCAAGCTCTTAGAAGCTCTCTAACTCTCTCGGGCCTTTAAGCGCTCTCTCTCAACTACGAGTTTCTAGCATACTACGTACTGAGAGAACTTGCTCATCATGAGCAACCACATAAGCCACTCATCCTACGAGTGTGTTCCCACCTACACAAACACTCATCAGTATTTATAATGTATTCATTGTATCCACTTTCGAAGACAATGGAGACAATGGACAATGGACTCACAGTAATCGTTATATCCACATAAGCCATTCATTGTACCCACCAGTCAAATGCCCCAAGTAACCAATTTTCTTACAAAATAACCTACACGTACTCATTTTACCATGAAGACAATGGACTTACGAAGTCTATAAAGCCTTCTCAAGATGCAATTTGTGAGCTTCTTTGGTTTGGCTAAAAATTAGAATGTCAACGAAAATTATTAATATAAACTTTCAAGGAAAGTTGAAAAAATCTCATTGATTGTCTCTTAAAACGTTACCAAGGTATTAGTCAAGCCAAATGACATTATCATGAATTCATAGTGCCCCTCATGCATTTGGAATGCTCTCTTGAGAATATTTGATTCCTTTATCCTGTTCTGATGATAGCCTAATATCAAATTAAGTTTGAAAAACACAGTGGATCCATATAATTTATCTAATAGTTCATTAATAATGGAAATTAGGTACTTATCTTTGATAGTTTTATTGTTAAGGTCTGATAATCAACTCTCATCCTCCAATTGCAGTTGATCTTCCACTTCCATTCAAATAGAATAGCTGATAAGTAAGGACTTTGACTAGGGCATATCAGCCCTAATTCTAGTAGCTCCCACACCAACTACTCAATTTTGCTCTTTCAGTAGTATCCGACATGATAAGGCCTTGTATTAATAAGCTTTGAGTCATCCTTGAACACTATTTAATGCTCATGCCTCCTGTTACTCTTAGTTTCTTAAAAACTTATTTAAAAGGTTGCAGCAATTTTTTATAGTCTCTATTGAATCGAAACTGCCTAGAAGTTTTAGAACCACCACCTTGTTTTCACTGGCCGAAATTCATTGCCACACACTTCCTTCATGTACGGTGTCTGTGTTCAACCTCAAACCTTGCAATTGTACAATCTGATTTTCGTACTAAAATTTTATTTGAAGACTACGAAAGTTCCAAGTCATAGGGCTAGTGTTGACAACCATTGCACTCCCAAAAGTATGTCACAACCCTGAAAGGCTAAGATTATAAAGCTTGCCTTGTATTAGTTGTTCTACACCTCTAAGGTTAACTTTGAACAAGATCCATCACCGTGCAACATCTCTCCATTAGCTATTTGGACCAAAATCTAGGTCGGTGCAGATCTTTTCCATCAAGCCTTTTTGAATCATCTTACATCTAGTGGGTTTGGTCACTCCTTAGTGGGTAACTCAATAAACAAACGTGTCACCGGAAGATCGTACAGGGATTGTGCAAAGTTTAGAGTGCTACGATCTGATTGCAGCAAAGATCGAAGTGATCGATTTGTTGGAGTAGGCAAATCTCGGAGTGATCATTTGCCAGAATAGGCAAATCTCGGAGTGAAAAAATTCACGCGCACGACAAATGACTAGAAGAGCAGTAAGAATGTTACTTTTGGACCGATCAGTCGGGAAGTAGAAGGTCGATCGGCTGGGCAGCACGAAAGATGGATGGTCAGCAAGAACCCAGCCAAGAAGGTCGGTCGGCCGGAAAGCAAGTCGTGATAGTCAAAGACACTAGTGACATCTGAGAACAGTAAGTGATAACCCAAGACATTAGCTGATAGCCAAAGACACTAGTGACGGCCGAAGATATTAGGTGATGGCCGAGGACACCTTGTTTGAAAACTGACAGTTGACTTTGCATAACAGTTGACTTTCAGAGTTGGTAAATTTTACAGAGTAGGTAGCTAACCTACAAGGCATGCACCGTCTATGCAAAGTAAGTTGACCTGCAGGGCATGTGTTGTCTGTGGAAAGTGTGGAAATTGGTGAAGGTGTAGAAAATAATAAAGTTGGTGTGACAAATCATTTGTAATATCAGGTCAGGTGAGCAGATGTGATTTGAAATCGGAGTCATTATAAAAGCACATTATGCGGTTCAGATAGCGGTGCGGCAGGATAGCGGCAGAAGAACGAAGAGTGGAACAAAGCAAAGCGCGGAAGAGAGATCTTACTGTTCACCGTTTACTATCACACTTGTAAAATCAGAATGAATAGAGAGTATCACCAGTGAGAGAAAGGAAAGAAGAAAAATAGAAAGATAAAAGGGAATGAGATTTTTCTTATTCTGAATATTATTTTTCTTTATTTTGTCTTAGGTGGTTGTGAGTGTTCTATCTCGAGAGTTATTTATAATCAATTTTATTAAGTGGATTTTCTTTCGAAATTTATCCAATAGTTTTTTCCTTAGTTAAGAAGGGTTTTTACGTTAAAAATATTGTACATCCTTTATTTCTTGTGCAGACTAAATTAGTGACTGACGATCAACGGAGGGATTTGGACTTTTTCACTGTGTGCCTATTATTTCTGTCCACCCGATCTGTGACCAACCGACCGGCATTTCCTTACCCAACAGCATCAACGAAGTCGAGTACTTTAGTATCAATTGAGATTACCCTAACATCTCGGTGATCTTCCCCATTATTTGCATGATCTTATAATGGGGTTTTCTATCATAGCACATAAGGACATCTCTGCTAGCTAATCTTTTACAACATAGGCTTCTTAAGGAATGGAATTTTGAAGTCTTGGCTCAAAGCGTGGTTCCTTTAGTTCCACTATCCCCACAAGAAAGAGCCGTGGGTTGAAGTACTTATGCATTTGGTTCCATTTTTCATTACCAATGTGACACAACTGTAGATCTCCACCTTCTTTCATCTATGCATGGGTGGTTCGATGGATTGCCATCTCCAATTTGATAGCAATTCTACTTGAGCCTTCAAAAGAGGGATTCTGATTCCTATTGGCCATTTTCCAACTCTTAACAAACTCTTCTTACACGTGGACCATCCCAAAAGCTTCATGTAGACTTTGTTGGGTTTAGGAGTTTAACAAGATAAAAAATATCTTTCTCCAATCCTCCGAAAAGACAACTTAACTTAGCTTGAACCAAAACGCCTACCAATCGGTTAGGAATCAATTCAAATTGAGTCTTAAATTCAACCACATTTTTAGATTGTCTAAACTTTTTGCAGTGATTCCATCAGATCATTATAGGCTAAGATACCGAATTAGGTTATTAAAGCCTAGGAGAAAGTTTCCCTATCATTGGATTCCCAGGCATCCTATCTCTTTGAAACCATATCAGAGCGTCCCCTTCTGTATGAAAGAATGCTAATAATAACATTTGATTATTAGAATTCTAATGTAATCAAAAAAGTAGATTAACTTTATAGATTCATCCATTGAGTTATCCTACAAATTATTGAAAATTAATTTTTATATTTTGACGGATACCGATCTCAAGCTACTCCTCTCAATCCCCTCGATGTTGAGGGTTTTGAACAGAGGCCATTCTCGGCATCATTTGGTATAGATTAAACAAATGTCGTATCTAATTTATTAATCAGATGATACTTAGCTCCATTTGCTTGTTATCATTTTACTTGAAATTATCAGGCTATTGGTTTCTAGTCGCTAATGTCTCAATTTATTGGTTCTTGTGGGTTTCCTTTATCATTCTCTGTCTCTAATATCACTTTTAAGAGAAAAGTTTAAAAAAATTTTAAAGATGGATAGAGTTTCTAATTAAAAAAGGAAAAGAATTTTCAAGAGAAAATTCTACACAACTATATAATTCCTTCCTATTTTCTATCTTTTGCATCCCAATATTTATATAATTAATTAGGAATATATTCCCAATTTTGCTAATTTATTATCTTAATTGAATCAGGTGACTTTGCCATGTCCTTACATGGTGATGAGTCTGACACCAAATCTCTATTTACCTTTATCGACCATTTCTTCATCTGACGGTCAAGATTGTCCCACCTGTACGGCTATGATGACTTACATCTGATCACCCAAATGTGCCTTCTTCACGTCATGTTGACAATGTCATCGGATGAGTTCTACGCCACTTTTTTTGATACCCTACCTTCCCATCTGACGGCGGAGGTTTTACCAAGTGTGCGGTAGCGATCATTTTGATCTAAGCCCTCATTATTCATTCGTCTCCCTCATGTGCTATCAGTCCTTAGTTCTTCCTCTTCGGGAGCCTCCTACGTTCTCTTCCTAGGGTTTTCAGTATGGATTTTACTCCTATAACCTCTTATTCATCGTATTATTTTTCTTTCCTTGTGTGTTTCTGCAGCTCACATCTATCGAGAGTAGCTTAATAAAATTGTAGAATCTGAACTAAAATGTGCTCGAGCACGCATCAGAATAGAAGATCAAAAGTGCCATGTCAGGATGAAAATCAACACACATCCCAATAAGCTACGAAGGGTCCCAAGACCTCTGTCGGTAATTTTCCTCGAATACTTCAGTCGGTAGCCTGTCCAAACAGAGAAATTTGGGTGTGGATGACAATGGGTAACGATTATTGAGCCTATGAGTCATCAGGTTAAACAGCCACTAAAGAAGGAATAGGTTTGTAAGAGCCTGTACAATCCACTGGTGCTTCAATTACATTGCACAACGGGGGGCACTGTATAGTATTTCCCTTTTGGGAGCGAGTAGCGAGCTCACAACTATCGAGTAGTTTAATAAAATTGTTGGGTATAGCATAGGATTAGACCAATCTGACCCGTTGATTTATGGGGCAGTAAATAAAACTCTATAAAGATAGATGGATTATCAAAATTGTTAGATCTTTATCAAAAAGAAAATCAACTGAATAATTAAATAGCCAAATAGACAGATTGTAATAATATAAAAGATTAATGTATCGAATGATCGATTGATTAATAAATCTTGAAAAAAGACTTTTTGTCCTAAATTATACAATCAAGTTTCGACCCCGGTAAAAATAGCGGAAGTAGTAAAAGTAAATATCCAATACACGTAAAGAATATTTAATTCTAGATACTAATGATACTAACAAGCATACAAAGTATAAATGATTATAAGCAATAATAAAAAGACACGATTTTTGGTGACGAAGGAAAAACTCGATACCCACGATAATCGAGAAAAATCCTCCGGGCTTCAACGGCCAGGGAAGCAATGCACTATGAAAATCAACTTACAGACCGGGTGGTAACGGCGTGCTAATCTAGCCGACTTACTCTCGTCTCGTTACCCCTACCAAAGAACTCCTTGGATTTTTCCGCGGCAACGGAACCGGATACCTTTCGGTCTTCACGTCAATCTTCCCTCTCTAGCCACTTGAATTACTGAACACGATCGAGTCTCCTTCTTCAACTCACCGACGTCTCCAACGAAGGTAGAAAGATGTGTTCAAATGGTTAGGAGAAAGTGAGGAAAAAACTTTTTAGAACATGAAAATCAATCTCGTAGCTTTTGGTTTTCTCAAGAGAAGTAATATCAATGGAGCATGAATAATTTTCTTCTCAAAATGGGACACGAAAATAATCTGTCAAAAGTCCTTAGGATTTTAAAAATATAAGCCAAGTATTTATAAATGGCTCAAAATTAGCATTTAAAAACTTGCCCGTTACATCGATGCTCAAGCGCGCGGCGGGCGCACGGATGGTTTCCAGACAAACCTTACGTGCACTTGAGCGCGGGGCGGCACACAGCGAGTGGGGACCATTCTGGATTTTGGGCTCAAGTGGGTATCGAGCGCATAGCGAGCGGCAACCATTTTGGATTTAGAGCTCGAGCGAGTAGCGAGCGCACAACAAGCGGCGACGATTCTGGATTTTGAGCTCGAACGGATAGTGGGAGCACGTTGTTATTAGCGGAGGGGGGCTGCGATGCGGCTGCCATACGATGTCGTACAGCAGTTGTTAGATCTAAATCCAATGATTGGATTAGATTGTTATTAAAAAATATATAAAATAATTTTTTTTAAAATAAAAGGGTTACTGATAGCCGTATAATTTAGATCTGATAGCTATTATACGACATATAAGGTGTCGTATGTGTTGGCGCAGCAGGTGACGGATGGACACCAATGAGCAAAGTCACACACACAATAAAATGAAGGAAGAAGAAGAAGAATTGAACACGTAAAATTTTATGTGGAAAATCCTTCTCAACTAGGAAAAAAATCACGGGACATTTAGTCCATAAAAGAGATCCATTATGTTAGATTAGTTACACAAACCCAAGAGAACAATGAAGAACATAGTATGAGAAATATAAAGACCTCACACTTAGTCTTTTATTTACTACTCTCTTTTTCTTCTCTGTTTTTCAGATACCTCCTGAATATTAAAGTATAATATATATATATATATATGCACACTTCTTCAGCAAGAAGAGTAACCACCAACTAAGTATGGCGGTCAGTTTTCAAGGCCTGTAATGGTGGCGCACGCTCTGTTCTGTAATAGGTGGTGCATACATTCCCCTGTAGATTGACCTGTTATCTTTTCAAGAATGACGTCTTCTAACTACTTAATCGGTTAGGTCAATAGCATGTCTTTTGGAGATGACAATTGCTCAATATTTCCATATTCAACCGGTCAACGTCCCATTGACCATCTTCTTCTCTTGGCTGCTCAATATCCAATTGACCGACTTCTTTACTTGACCGGTCAACACCCAATTAATTGGCCGGTTATCATTCTGGGAACCTTGGATAATACTAAACAAATCTTCATACTTTCAGTCAGTCAACATTATGTTGACAAGAACACATATTTGGCCGGTCAATAAGTTGACCGGTCATTTATATCAATCCAAAACTTTTGATCAACGTTGTAAACCGGAATTATTTCTACTTAAGTTGTTCATAGTCCGCAGACACCCAACGCACAAATCTGCTGACCTTAGTAGACACCCAACGCACAAGTTTGCGGACATTAGTAGTATACAAGGTTCTCGAACTCCATCCAAATCCTTGGACCATCAGGACTTCTATATGGGAGTGACCCCAACAAGGTAATCTGTGCAAAGTCCATGGACACTTGCGCATATGTCTGCGGACCTTAGTTATACTCAAAATCCTCGTACTCCCTCCAAATCCTCGGACCACTAGAACTTATACACGGGAGTTACCCTAATAGTATGCACACCTTATGGCAGTTGCAGTGCAACGTCTCTTGAATGCTTTGTTATAGGGCGAGATCCTTAAGAACATGTCAGTCCTATCATAGTCTACTAGACATAAAATAAAACCAAATTTAAAGGCTAGATTTACATCAATGATAGGCTGGTACATGTAGATTATGGTATATAATGTAACACATTTTATAGTTAGGTCAAATTTGGGTTGGCACATAGTAAATTTAACTTCAATAGGGTTCAAATTCAAATTAAAAATTCGGGTGGTATTCCAATCCGAGTCCACTCAAAATGGATAAAATCTAATTAATTTTATTTGTATCGATTTAAATTAAATTGGGTTTAATTTTTTCTATCAAATCAATATCGTTAGACCATTGGCTACCTACACATTAAGAAGTAATTAAAGTTTATTATTAGAAAATTAGTTTTTTTTTTAATATTGACAATGATAATTTTTTTTTTTTGTTTGAGTGAAATTATCAACTAGTAAAAAAATCGCTAGAAAAGCCAATGGTTGACCTGCAGCTTGATCTATTCTTCTTCAGAAGCCACCTAACCTTTTTGTTGTCCGTGGCTCATTCTAGCTAATGAAGACAAGGGCATAATGGTCTTTCTCTGCTAACTTGGTTATCACTAAAAAGCATTAAAGTTGCCCAATAATGTCATTCACATTTTTAGTGATCATTTAAACACCACTCGTAACGTGATATCTTATTTATCTAAATATATC